>WTSP01010926.1:17456-34373 GCA_025331215.1 Actenoides lindsayi
CATACTAGATTAAATTTGCAGGTGCAAGTAACTTATTTTTTGTCCTTAACAGATCTCAGTGATGCCTAGTGTCTCCTGTAAGTAGCTTAAAAGTTACTTACATGATAAGAACAGGCTTTCACAAGCAAAAGTCTAGCATCATTTCTAAATGTATCATTTACAGAATGCAGACACTGGCAGCTGTATAAAGGCTACATCATAAAAATGCTCAGGAGGCTCTTGGTCCAGCCCCACTACAGCAGGCTCAGTGCTGAGGTCAGACCAGGCTGTTCTGGTGATGTTAAAGGAGGCAGACCCCTGTGGTACTCCACTGTCACCAAGCTCCACGTAAACAAGATCCATTAATGACTGTCCTTTGAGCCCAACCATCCAACTACTTTTCAACCAACTAGTCGTCCACCTATCCACACTTTAATGTCCCAACTTAGTTATAAGAATAATGTAGGAGACACTGTTGGAAGCCTTGCTAACACTGTTCTTTCTGGTCCACAAAACTAGTCAGTTTAACATAGAAGTCAATCAAGTTGTCTGGTATAATTATTCCCTAGAAAATCCATTCTGACTGTTGCCAATTACTTCCTTCTCCCTCATGTGCCCAGGAATGTCTTTAGAGAGGACTTGCTCCATGCTTTTCCCAGGGACCCGTGTTCTGAAGATTACTCTATTGGTAGAAATTGCCCCAACTTCCATGTAAGTTAAATTGTATTGCTTTTCCTTCTGTGCTACTAGATGGATTTGCAATCTTCAGAGTGAATACAACATTTGGTTAATCACTCAACTTCATTTTAAGTTGGTGTCTTCAGGAATCCCCTTCATTAAATTCCACTTCTTTCATGAGGTATTTTGTCCAGTTCTTGACAGTGGAATTTAAGGCTTGGGCTATACAATTCCACCGAACCTGCTGAAATCTGTGAATACAGTTGAGGGAAGATTTTTTTTTTCCAGAAGACAAGTAGTGATCATAGTTCATTCATTTGAATTTGAATTCATTATCAAATCAACATATTTTGTTTCATTTATTATTAGAATGGTATTCTATACATTTATTTGCATTCTTCTAAATGCAAAAATGAAACTTGAGTTGTTGTTTGAAATGTTAAACACAAGAAAGTTAGGAAATACTACCTTTAACATTGCTTCCTGTATAAAACCTCTGTGGTATATGCCCAATCCTAGCATACATAAATACCTACCGAGATGTCTGAAAGCTGGTTTTGCAGAAATAGTTCACTTGACATTTCAAAATTTTAACTCAGGAAATACATTATTTTTTTTTTTTTTTTTAGTGTATGGCTTCTTGCTTGCTCCTGTTATTTTTATGCTGTGATTGTAAACTGTGACAGGGTCTGTCTTTCTATTCTGTGTTTAGACAGCACCTGGGACAATGCAGCTCTGGTGAATGACTGAGGCTCCTAGCAATAGTGAGAGGGAAGGATATGTAACAGATATACTTAACTGCTAAGTTTTGAGGCACTTATAGGTTATGTGTCACTGCCCAAACTAATTTTGCCATAACTTTATTTTCTTCCTTTCTCCATACTCATATAGTTTCATACAATGAAATGGGGTTTGTAATTATGTGGTCTGCCCATACATGGGCCTGGGACACAGTTAACAAGAACTCAGATTTTGTTCTCCCCTCTTCCCTCTCTATATCATACTGCAGGGAGCTGCCTGGATTTGGGGAGTTCCTGCAGGAGATCTAGAGATAGGTCTCATTCTGCTGTTTTAACAGTGTGTTAGCATCACATAGTAGAAATTGCATCAGAAATATTTCATTAGAAATCTAAACTGCTTTCTGCTTTGGTTTCTGAATCAGCCCAGACACAGAGCTTCATGGTTTGTGAATATTTCAGCTTGCTATCATAGTTTTTTTTCTTGTGGTGCATGTGCGAAAGAAGGAAAATGGCAGTATCCATGTTAATCATGGAAATTGTTAAAAAGCTGAGCTGTATCATCCCTACTTCCCTAAGTTTCCTTCTAGTCATAAGAGCGGGCAGTATCCTAATACCTTGTAGCTGGGAAGATTTTGTTGAGTTTCAATATGGCAAGAGGAAAGTAACGCTTCGATGTATTTCTGAAGGCTATCTGCCACCTTGCCATTAGCAAACGCAAATGAAGGTGTGCTTCAGCAATATTCACCATTGCATTCATTAAAGAGGAGCCTTTATTTGCCTTAAATTACAATAGGAATTTGATAGATGAGCCAATATGTTAAAATCAATGCCTAGAATAATCTTACTGAATCAGATTCAATGGTGTGATCTCCAAAGGTGTACTTGCTCAACAACTTTTGAAATGAAATGGGCAAAACCTCAAAAGATGCAGGACTTGGACAAAGTGATAGATAATTTGAGCAGTTCTTGGAAGACAGGTTTGGGTGTGTTGGTTTGAACTTTTTTTGTTTGTTTGTTTGTTTGGGTTTTCCTTGTTGGTTTGGTTTTGCTTTTTAATGTAAGTCATGCAAGAATCCTATCCAAGCCTGAAATTCTGAAGCAGATGGGACAATCACCATTTACTTACCCAAATGAGATAACATCAGAGATCTCTCCAAAATGCTTTATTATCTCCTTTGTCTCATCCTCTTTACAGTTCTCTTGGACTCTAAATCAGATTTGATAAATTATTTCACAATTTGGTTTTGACATGAGTGATTGTGTCTTCTGTCCCAGCTCCAGTTCATAGTCAGTGCTGAACAAATGGCTTATCTGCTGCACATTACCATTCTTTGACTATGTGACTTCTGGCTGCCTAAAATAGCAAAATTATCATTGTTGCAGCCACCACTTTTCTCTTTGGTGAAGGATCATGATGATTTTTTATCTAAACTAAATTACTTTGAATGTATAAGTTGGCAGAGATGCAGAAGAAAAGAAGAAAAATTCCACAGTTGAGAAATCATAAAATGAGAGGAAAGGATTATAAACAACAACCACCAAAACATAATTTGAGGATCAGCTTGCATAGATTTTGTACTATCTTCATTTGACATAACTTTAAAGCACAGATCCAGCACATGACGCACAAGGATTTAAAGCCATACAAGATTCTAGTTATTAGGAAGAAATAAAAGACCCCAGAGGATATTCTGATTTAGTCTTAAAGGCTGGAAGAATTGCAAAATTGCATCTTTAGGTCAGAACTAATTGGCAAAAAAACATGTACAGAGGAAAGATCTTATTGTGAAATTAAGCCAAGAGCTCATGAATACCTGGCTATGCATAGTTAAAAGATATATGACAGAAAGAAAATTAGGAGCTCCAAGCTTTGCAGATTTCTTCAATAGTTCATTAAAAACATTAATGTAAGATGCCCACCTTATTGCACCAATTTACCAGTCAAATGTTGAGATCTGAATGGGACAACTTGGCTAATAGGCTGAGAGTTTTAAAAATAATTTCAATAAGCATAAAACCATTAGTAAATGAAGAAGTCATCCAGTGAAGAGTAACAGAAGGCTGGAATAATTATAAGCTACAATTAAAAGTGCTAAATACATCAAACTTAGCAAAGGGTTGACTAAGCATTAATGTAACCACAGATATCTTTTTAAAAATGTTAAATATGATAGGGATAAAGTAGTGCTGGAAAAAATTGGCTAAATATCAGTACAAAATGAGAATGAATGTTCTCTGGTTTTCTGGAAAAATAAAGGAAGTTGCATGGCATGGGAATATTTGGTACATGAGGCATCATTGTAAAAGTGAAGATGGATAGTATGAATAAGTTTGCCACTGGCTTTCTGAAAAAAAAGTATTGTTGTGGATTTTTTTTTTTTGTGAAAAGGAAGTAAAACTTCTTAATTTTACCATCACTGAAAAAGTAATCACATTTCAAATAGCTCAAGACACAAATCAAGAAAGAAGTCCTCCCTGTTGCTCTAGTTACCACTGACTGTAACAGCAAGCAAGTATTTTGGGAAATTAGAGTAAGCCATGGCATTCCTCTTAACTTGCTGTATAGGCTTGCTACAGAAAGAAATTCTGACTAACACAGCCCATCCTGGGGTCCCATGACCATTATCAAACCCTCTCTGAAATGACTGGGAGTCTTTCCACTGATTTAAATAGACTGTGACATTTTCTTATAGTGAAATGAACTTATGGCTAGCACACAAAGTTCATGAAAGCTCAAAGGACAAGGTCCTGACCTTTCTAGGCCTAACAAGCAGAAAAAAACCCACCAAACAGCAAGGGAGGAGGCCAGGCAGGCCTTGTAAAGAAGAACAGAAACTTCGGGGCTTCCTCGCCTGAGGCATGTCTAAGACAGTTATGTATGCTGGGGCTCTGCTCCAAACTGATAGGGAAGAAAAGAGGGATCATAGGAAGCTGGGTCAGGGAAGAGGGAAGGAGAAGAGCCTGGCACAGCAGAGAGGAATGAAGAACACAGCTGGCAGCCCTTCCACAGAGCTCTGATAAGAGCTTCAGGGATTTAAGGTCCTCCAAGTACCTTAAGAATCTCTCCCACTTCCCTATTTTCTATACAAATTCAAGCAAAACTGAGAAAAAGCAAAGACAAATGAAAGGCTTGCTTTTGTGGCAAGAGGAAGGAAGTAGGCCAATTACAAGGAAAAAAAAAAGAAAATTGCGGACATATAAAATGCAGTGTCTTGCATTGTTCTACTGTAGTAACATATACCATAACACTGTAAAATTTCAAGGCTGTTAGGAACCCAAAGTTTCTCTGAACTACAAAGACACTGGAAAGATTGTGAAATCTATATGGTATAATAAATGAAGGGGAAGAAAGATAGGTTCCCTTGTTTGATCTTTTTCAGCAGATAATGACATTTGGTTCTTTTTCTAATCTAAGCATTGAAAGCAGTAACCTCAAAGAGAGATGTAATCCTGAATCTGATATAATCAGAATTAGAACATGGAGAATGAGAAATGATGTGGTGGCAAGTGATCTGTGCCCAGTGGGTAGTCAAAAGAAGGACAGTCTCCCTCCTCTCACTGTTGCTATCTTGGATGACACACACATAGTGGCACATGTCCCATCTCTGACCAGCCCCTTTCTTTGCCCCCAACACACATCACTGACTTCAAGTGGTGGAAATGAAAATTTGGAACACATCACACATCTGTCCTATTCAGTTTTAGGGATTTTAATGTTATACCCTGTCATCAGGCTTGTGCCTCACAGAGGTGGAGATACAAGCCTGCAACTGACTCTGCCACTGAAAAAATTGCATATGACATGCCACAGGCCCTCCAACATATTGTACTATTGAAGGCACAAGGCAACTGCAGACTATAAGCGTTTCTAGTTAGTTTACTAGAATTTATTCTTCCTCTTCAGTGGGATACAGAGGTTTAACTAAAATTTCTTTTTCTCAGATGCATCTATTTATCAACCTACATATAGGAGAGAGACAAAACTAAACAGAGGGGCAGTTTCCGTTGCTAAACCAAGCAAATAAATCAAACAGAAAATGAAAAGCAATAAGTAACCTGAGTTATTAATGAAGTTATTAATGGAGGACAATTTTGTTAATTTGATGAAATCGGGAAATGTTATAATTATAAATGTTATAATGTTAAAAATGTTATAATGTATAAATGTTATAATTCTACACAGCCATAGGTAGAACTGCATATATTAGTAAGTTAACACTGAAGAGAAGTGGTTTGCTCAGAACTTTCTGGTTAATGTTAAGGATCCATAACCAGAAAAGATGATTAAACATGGCAATGGAATAAATGATCCTGTTTTATTCAGGAGATTCCACCTGCATGGATGAAGCAGAATGAGTGGCCTCAGAAAGGGATGGTGACATCCGTAATAGTAATAAGCTTGCACTAACAATGTTTTAACTAAAGGCTGCACACAGAGAGTCTTCAAGTTTGTCTTCGTGGGAGGTAGTGAGCCTCAGCAGTCACAGGCCAACTGTATAACTACTGCTGTGAGGGGTCAGTCCTTCAGCCAGGTACATGCTGTGTTCCACATGGCAGGTGCTGCTCAGGACTTTCACCAGCAGTGACTTCAGGTTTTACCTCCCTCCCCCTGCCAACTAGTCCCAAGCACAAATATTTATTCAAATGTGATAAACATCAGAAACAAATTTTGGAAGAAACAGAAATTCAGTTTATTAGGACTGTGGAAAAACAGTGCCAGACATTTAAAAGTATAATCAAGCCTCTTAAGTCCAGTCATAACATTTAGATTCTATTTAATCCTAATGTATTTTTGTAACCGATTTTTGATGAATCAGCCTTTTAAAAATCTTTATGTAAACTGTTCTTTGGATTTATATGTAAATACTACTCTTTGTAAACCTAAATGTTGGCATATATTCCCGCTGCAGTTTACAAGTAGCCTAACTGTTTACCTTGCAGATTATTCCTAGATCATTTGATGGTAAATAGCATCCAAAGAAAGGAAAGTGCTACCTTTTGGTACATCACTAAAATAAACTGTCTTGGGGACCACAAGTCCCTCTGCTAACATGCTGGCAAGCAGGCTAATCTGAACAAGATGGGCCTTGGGTTAGCTCAATTTTTTTCAGATTATTTGCTTAACATATGCAATAAGAACAGTTTGGGACACTATCTACTTTATAAATGAGCTACTTCAAAGACTGCTAGAGTGTGTCAAAAGTCATTTCACCTTTTTATGTTCCTAGCTGACCAAAATGATACTCTTGACTGGAGTGGAAATGAGATACCTGAGTAGCACCAAATTCAAAATCTCATGTCACCTCAGATTTCCAAGAGATTTTCCCAAACCCTACATTGCAGGTGGCAGTCAAAGCTGTTATTTCACTGAATGTCTGTAACATTCATGCTGCATTTTCATGCAGTCTATAATTAAATGCTCATATGGAGGTCATCAGGTCCACTCAACTTCATTTATGTACTCCCTCTGAGTAAAACCTTCTGCTTAACATACAGAAACATTTAAAATCCCTCCAACAACACATTACTATATTATACACAATATTGCAGCCCTAATATGAGCTAACACCATTTCCAGTTAGTAAATCCTTATATAAACACTCTCAAACAATGCATTTGAAATGCAAACACACAAGACATAATTAAATAATATACTAAATATTTGTATAGTATATTATAGAATAAAGACAAAACATTGTTTTCTTTTTCTTATCAACAAATTAAGTCTTTATTAAACAGACTTAAAAATATTTAGGATTTAAGGAGTCACACATTTTAAAGAGTTAAATGGGGGAAAGCTCTATGCAATATAAAAAAGCTAGCAAATATAACATGGTTTACCTGGGGACACTTTTAGCTCATTCCCACACGTGTTCTTTAAATCTACTTTGTCCCTTGGTGGTGCAGAAGCAAATTAGCAACATGGGAAAAGTACTAGAGAAAACAGAAGGTGTACATTAATTTCACACCTAATTATTAATTAATTTTCTCAGGCTCTGCTGGAATAATCAGCACTCGAACAGCTTCACTTGTTCCCAATGAGCCACTGCAGTGTCTCTGTTTAAAATTCCAGGGGGGTCACAGTTACAGCAGGCTGAACAGTAATGATTGCAGGGAGCCTGAGCCTGAGCCTGAGCCTGAGCCTGAGCCTGAGCCTGAGCCTGAGCCTGAGCCTGAGCCTGAGCCTCCTTCCATGGGACCTGCACCACATGTTTTGGTAGAACCAAGCATGGCTAGGTCATTAACGCTATAGATAGACATGGTTTCTTTCTGATAGTTGAGTTATACCAGCATAAAACTGAAGAGAAGGAAGATTCAGATGAAGTAGCTCCACTGGCCTTGCATTGCTATAAAATCGTAACTGTGTTAGGACAAAGCCATTGTTATCAACACTGGAAAAACTATTCAGGAGAAATTAATTTGCATGATACATTATGAACCAAGGCTTTGGTGCTCTGACACAAGCAATATGTAGTGTTGGGAGATGATACATCCTGCTAACTTCTGCTAACATAACTCATCTTTGACAGATGGTGTGAAAGGCTGGATGAAATTTTCCTGCATGCTTCTTCTCTTTTGGATAAAACTTAAAAAATATAGCATGTATAAGCAGTTCTTTTTACATTTGATCTAGATTGCCTCTCACTCCCTTCTTTACCCCATGTAGGTTATAACTTGCTATAACATCTGTCTGATAAAAAGCCTTTCGTTTATACAAAATAAGTAACAATTTTAAAAAGAGCATTATGCTTATACAATAATATGACACATCCACATCCTATCCTTATTGTGTTACCCTAGGTATCAGAAATTGGTATAAGAATGGTCATTGACCTAGAGAGAACTGAGTAGAGAAAGGGGCACATGTGAATAATGGAAGACATTTAGGACCAGATTCAGAAGGAACTCTGGTATAAACAGGACTCGGTAAACTTTATACCCCAAACTGACAACGAGGATGCAGTCTCCTGTATGGCTCTGAAGATCCCAAATGCCAGCACACCTCTTTCTGCTTCAGTCTCACAGTGCTCACTGATGCTATCCAGATCATCCCTACAAACAGGGAATTCAACACATACCCACTTCTTGGAGAGTTTTATAGCTGGTGAGGACTGGGCTAGGCTAAGCTGGACTTTCCTCTTCTGCTGAGGATTTGTGAAGGAGGTCAGGATATGCCAAAGAGGGAGGGAAAGCCAACAAGGCGGGGATTGGCTCTGCAGAGCTGTTAAGACATTTGGGTAGGAGTGATATGATGGGACTGTCTCCACTGTCAGGACTGATCATGCATTTTATATTAAACAGTTAAAGGACTTAAGAGTAATAAAAGTACCAACACTCCCATATCAGTACCTAAATACAATGCTACAGTCAAGTTTCATCCCTGTATGCACTTTTCAGCTACAGGAATAATTTAGCATTGCTTTGGGAAACTTCCTTCCCCTTTCTGCAGCACTCACATTACAGACTGCTGATAGGAACTTTGCTCTGAGAGGAAGATTTAAGATCCCTCAGGCTGGAGGATGCCTAATATGCAGATCTACCGCTGCTACTCTCTCCTCAGACAGAGCTCTGAAAAGACACCAGGAGCTTTGCCTAGCTTATTCAAGCAGTCTTGACATGCACTTAGCCACAAGACAATATGGACTCTTGACACAAACACAGACAGTCCCTCATTTTATATTTTCAACCTGCATCTTCCTTTTTCAGTATGTTGGGGAAGGCAAAAAAAAAAAAGAGTAAGAATGAGTTGAGGACCTTGGGCCACTGAAGCTTCCCATACACTGCTAAAAAATGCTTTTTCAGTGGTCCCTTTTGAATATCAGGTGCCATTCTGGAATCAAGTCCACAAAATGAGAGCCAGGCAGTGTGTTTCTGTGAGTAATTATAGTCATCTGCAGAGAACAGCTCATCTCAGTAAGCTTAGCTTTCAGTCTCTGATGGATAGTTATTGGAGTCTTCTGGTTAAAATGCAAAAAATTCTACATATGATAAATAAGAGAAAGAATAAATGGTTCAGTTCTGCAAAGTGAGATTCTTGGCATCCTTTGCCTTCAGAAATAACTGAGAATGTGCAATAAACCTCAGGACTGATCTTCAGGTAACCTCTGAGGCAAAGCATTATGAACATAAGCTGATTTTAAAAATTATGTGTAAACCCCATAAAATTCTAGCAGAGCTTATTTACTGTTTTATACCAGGATCTATGTTTGTATAAAATTTCATGAAAATTGCACCTAATGTACCATGGGTTATTTCTTGAATAAAAAGTAGGAAGAAAGGGAATAATAAGTTCCCTATATTTTTATATTATTTGCATCACAGAAGGTAACCTACCTGTAATAAAAAAAAAAGCAGCAACTCTGTTTCATAATGCTATGTTTATTGTTTTGAGTTATATGCAATATAATACACATCAATACCATATGGTGCATAAAGCAGTAAAATAAAGAGTATGAAACACAATGACATTACAATTATTTAGTGCTATAAACACTATAAAGCATCAGAGTAGCTAGCAAAATTATGCTGAAAACTAAGCAGGAATGTATTTTTAAAATTTTTTGAGAACTTTGTCAAGAACTACTCAGCTGTGAGCACATTCTCCTTAAAGCTGGGGTTGAATCCTCCGCTGGTGTTATTTAAGATAGCTCCATCAGCATAAATCCAGTTAATCAACATACCCCACCTTAGAGTATACATCCACAAAGATTCTTTCCATCAGTTACCACGTTATTCTCCAGTGCAAGCCCAGGAACCTTAGTTAAGCAGAAAGAGTGTGCCAAAAGGGAAATAGACTTTAAAATAGTAATTATCACATTATTAACATACTTTGCATTGCTGCAGGAGCACTCCAGAGATTCCAACCAGTATAGTCAGTCTTCAGTCAAGTCACTACAAGTTCGCAAAACTTATTTTAGAGATGAGATATTCATTATGTGAAAGGACAGAAGATTAGACTCAGCTTTAGCAAAACAGGATATGCTCACATTTTGTTTGACTGGAAAGCCGTGTTATGAAGTTCTGACCCCCATCATAAGCAGACTTCTCCCACACTTGATTCACATCTCTTTCCCTGCCTCAGCAGCACCGACTTGTATGCTGCAGATCCAGCGCAGTAAACAAGACCATTCACAAATCTGGATAAAATACCTCCTGAAACAAGGGACCTGAGTCCTACCTTATGGATTTAAATAAACTTCTTATTCAGGAGAACAGATAGATTAAAAAAAATCAGGACATTTCATGTCAAACTGGCAGTAACATTCAAAGTCCTCATCAGTAGGATGCAAGGTCTGTCAAACTGCATGAGCTTTACACTTTTGCATCCTGAAGCACTGGCAGAGAGCCCTAATAATTATGCCTGCTCTGTAGATAGATTTCTTCATCTTACTGCAAGCCATATGGCTTTCATGAAAAGTACTTTTTTTTTTTTCCTCAAAATACAAAAATAAAGTAATATATAGCTAATATTTTATTTACTTTCCAATATCTTTTGGAGACTATGATTTAGTCTGGGATAAGATATGCATTAGAAAATTTGTAACAGTTACTGCAGAGGTGTATCAGAATACAGAAGTATTTGTCTTACTCCTCGGTGCAATGAGTTCGATAAAACCATGAAACCATGTCTCTATTGGAATTTTACTCACATCATGAGAGCACTAAAATGAATGTCTATGAAAATATTAAGTATTCTGTTTGGTACTTAGAGATTATTATTCATGTAAATGTATTTGCAGAGTTACTGAATCAAATTCATCCTTAACAATAAAATTCACTGGAATTACACCACAGATGAGGGTGGCATATAGACGTCAGTAATTCAAAACTAACACTGTTTTTTTTTTTTACTTCTCCAAAGAAATTAGATTCATTAACTTAAGGGATGTCCCTGTTCTAGATTCCATTGCACAACATTTTGTTACACAACAATGTTAAAATCAGTTTTCATTAAAAGACCTTTTTTTTGGTATCAATTCAGGACTGGTGTTTTTCTTCATCCATCTTTCTTTTTTTCAGACATGGTACTTTTTCTGAGAAGCTCCAAGAACTTTTCTCAGATGTAAAATTATGTTAGGATCCCAGACGTTATCTAAGTGAAATAAAAGAAAAAGTAAAAAAAGTGCTTTCTGGAATTTAAATAAACAACGTTGTTACCAAGTAATGCTTTTACTATTTCTTTAAAACATCACTTTGATGTTTGAGGAGGTCACAGTTTGCTAGGACACAAAATATTTGAAAAACAAAGCACACAACTCATGTTGCTGAAAGTACACAGAGGAATAAAGTATGGCAAAGTACAGGCCAAATTCTCTCCTCCTCAGCAAGTCTTACAAAAGAGTATAGCTTCAAATGAGCAATAAAGAGTGTGATTTGCTTACTTTTCAAGCATTTTACAGCATTCCAAAAATGAGAACAAAGTTTTCTGTGTGTCACAGCTGGCTAGATTAATCTGTACTTCTAGGAGAAATATTTAAAACCAGGACTATAACTTATTTTAACAAAAGAATATAAAACAACAGCTTACATAGGAAATGTCTCAAGTATTTGACTCCCTGAAAATATAAAGATTACAGAAAACACTTGGTGTGATGGTGCAGGAAGGAAATGGTGTTGTTTGATAAACGGATTCAGAACTATAACAGGATAAACTATTGGGTAAGGAGAGTTGTAGTTTAGCCCGACAGATACAATTTTCAGAAGACAGATGGGAAACAGGATAAAGAAGCTGTTGTGGCTCAACAGAAAACCACTACTGCAGACTTTATAGTATAGATGGTATAATAAGGGAAGTGATAGCAATGAAACATTTTAGGGAAATCTAAAACAGATAGAAAACCAAGAAGGAACAGCAGTCAGCAACAGAATACCACATCAGCACCTCAGAAGAGCTGATGAATGAATTCTGAAATGTCAGCATAATGGGTGCAGGAATTAATGCTAATCCTGGGAGGAAATCTGAAGGAAGTTTCTTTAGTGATGCTGTACAAAAGATGAGCATAAAATAAAGCAATTATAAAAATACTCAACTTCAGGATATCAAGTGGTAGCACAAAGTAGCACAGTAATTGGAGAGGACAAGAAGAAAAGACAGACAATTCTAAGGCACAGGAAGATTCACATACAACTATAAAAAAGGCCACTGAGCAGACTCCTTAGGAAGCACAGTATAACAACTCTA
The DNA here is from genome assembly GCA_025331215.1 of Actenoides lindsayi. NCBI lineage: Eukaryota > Metazoa > Chordata > Aves > Coraciiformes > Alcedinidae > Actenoides > Actenoides lindsayi. The sequence goes on from WTSP01010926.1 coordinate 30,036, forward strand.
TTACCATAATTTACAATTGTAGCTTTTGTGTTCCATGCACATTTAGGTGGTGAGATTACATTTAAAACAAATGCACTTTCTTCCTTACTTTTCTCTCTGGATGAGACATTCAACTCTGAAAGTATGAAAGGATTTGGCAAGTCTATTTGAACCAGTGAAGACTCACAGGGAAGCCTCTGACTCATTTTGTGCCTCCTTTGGCAGCATGGCCATTGGCAGCTATGCTATTCCCTTCCTCAAAAGTGGCTTTCTGGGACAGTTGTACCAAAACTTGGGCTTGTGTCCTGGATCCATTGTGAGAGCACACCTGGAGCTGACAGAAGATTTGCAGGCAAAAGAAGTGCTAAAGATGCTTTCTGAATTAAAACCCTGTAATGCTGATGTGAGACAGAGTTGGCCTGTGTGAATCTAGCTGTGATTATAAATGATTCAGATTAAATGGATGAATGGAACTAGAAGGAACCCCACAGACAGGCTGTAATATTCCTTCAGTGATCACAGATAATATTTGTAGCTTTGAAGTGCTAATGCAGTGCCCACAAATGAGCTAACAGTTCACTTCAGAAAATGTACAAGATCCAGACTTTGCTGAAGCAAATGAATGGATAACTTCAACTGCAAGCAACATTGAAATGTTATTTAAAAATTAGGAATATCCCTTTAGCTTCTGAATTTTTACCAGACAAAAGAATAAGCAACCTCACCACCCCAGGTGAACTTATTTTCTTCATATGCTGTGGTGATATTGTACATCGTATGTCCATGATCTTAACATATTATAAATAGCCATAAATACAAACACATTTACATTGAAAAAAATGCCATAGCACAGGTCAATAGGTTCAAAAGTCACACATCCATGCAACTCTTGAATATTGCTGCCACCTTCAGGAAACACATGATAAAAAAAGACCAAAATATTAATTAGACAAGAAATGGCAAATAAATCAGAGATTTATGATGCCACTTGGTTATTATACTGTACTGCTGTGACATTAATTTTCATAATGGCATATAAAGATAATTTTATTATCCTCAATTTCCAGTAAAGATGTAAGCCCAATGTTAAGAGATTTGCCTAAGGTCAATCAGAGCCAACGACACCTATGTCCTTAGCCTCCTTGAAGTTTCACCAAGAAAGATTTGTGGATCAGAAAATAATTTTGTTGGCATTTGGATATTTATATTGTCATTGAAGCTTATTTTGTCTTTGATTCACCGAGGCAGTTATTTAGCATTACAGTGTAGATTTTATTGCTTGCACTAAACCTCAGTTCCAGTAGTTACTTTTATAACCACACACAGAGTGTATATTGAAAACTGCATCATAAAATACAGATAGAAAAATCAGTGTCTATATATTCACTAAGTTAAATTTTTAATCAATAACAGTCCTGATTGTTACTGGGTAGGATGGTTCCGAGTCAGTGCTTTATAATGTTATGTGAGATTTCCTATTGATTTCCTGACTGTTTCTTGCTTCTTTTTCTCAGAAAAAAGGTGTCAGGAATAGCAATGTAGGATCTTCAGTCTTTATGGAATGTCAGCATAACTGAAGTTTAATTAACAAATAAGTAAACTGACACAATTTCATTTTTTGATTCCTATAAGAGCTTACACACATTCTATATCAGCTTAGCTCTCAGTAATAATGTAAAAACACATCTGATGTAACTTTAGACCGAAGTCATGATACTTTATTTTTTTTTAATGGAGCTGATGTAAATTCTTTATGGACATGCTTGAACACAAGCCTTTCAAGTACAGATGAAAGTATGAAATGATCCAGCCTGCGACCCTCATGCCCGTTTACCCACCGATTCCTTATTGTTTGTTTTAACAGAAACATCTAGTAATGGGTCAGTATTTCCCCAGAGAGCACAGGGAGGAAAGGACAGATGGCCTCCAAAATAGAAAATTTCCTTTGGAAAAGGACTTTCCCATCAGAAGTAATATTTTAAGCAGTTTCCTTTTTGATATTTATGATTAGATTATGATCTAATGAAGTTTCAAAACATGCTCATTGTTCCTCCCAGTTTGGGAAACTCCCATGAATAGTGATGTGAGAGGGCAATAAATGCTGCAGTGGTCATAAAAGGGTTGATGAAGTGTCTTCATCTTTTATTTGGGGGCTCATGAACAGCTTAAGGGATTTCAGAGCATTCAGAAAGGTGAAGTAGGCTTCTTGTGTTATCTCCAGAGCCAGATTTCACACTTCCTTCTCCTTTTCTGACATCTATCTTAGACCTAGTTTAAAAAGTGGGGACGTTCTGGCTCCTACTGGTCTTGATTTAGCTCTGTAATGGATTAAAGAAAACTGGAGGTTTTTATCAAGTGTAGTTTGCCTTACCCTTTAGTTCTTTGGTATATACTCCTTTGAAAGCAGTATCAGCCAAGGAAACATATAAAGGGGAATACATATTGGTTATGGTAAGTTATTCTATCAGATACTGAAAACCAATCAAAACCCAAGAGTTTGTAAAACAAAGGTCCTACCTACTGAGTTGCTGAAAATGAGACACTTGGAGACACTAATGGCTGTGCATCAACTACATAAAATCAAAATCTCTCCAGGCTTGTGTGTCATGCAGAAAAGTATGACCTTGTGGACAGTTACAATGAAGGAAAGGAGAAGAGGGCACAGCAGAACAGAAAGAGAGTGAAGGAAAGAAATTATGTCCCTGGTGTAATGACATTAGCACTAAGACCAGCTGTTCCCACTCTTACCATTAGCTGTAGAGAAGATTCCTTTCACAGAATCACTCTGGTTGGCAAAGACCTTTAAGATCATCAAGTCCAACCATTATCTAACTCTACCAGGGCCACTACTACACAATATCTAGACAGCTTTTAAATACCTCTAGGAATGGTGATTCAACCACTTCCCTAGGCAGCCTATTCCAGTCTTTGGTAATCCTTTTGCTAGAGAAGATTTTCCTTATGTCCAACCTAAACCTCCCCTGTTGCAACTTGATGCCATTTCCTCTTGTCCTATCAGTTGTGACTTGTGAGAAGAGACCAACCCCCACCTCTCTACAACCTCCTTTCAGGCAGTTGTAGAGAGCAATAAGGTCTCCCTCCCCTCAGCCTCCTTTTCTTCAGACTAAACAACAGCAGCTCCCTCAGCCGCTCCTCACAGGACTTATTCTTAAGACCCTTCCCAGCTTCGTTGCCCTTCACTGGACCCACTCATGCACCTTGATGTCTTTCTTAAACTGCAGTGCCCAAAACTGAACACAGTACTCAAGCTGCAACCCCACCAGTGCCGAGTACAGTGGAACAATCTCTTCCCTAGTCCTGCTGGCCACCCTATTCCTGATCCAAGCCAGGATGCCATTGGCCTTCTTGGCCAAATGGGTAGGTTGGTGACTCATGTTCAGCCAGCTGCAATCAACACCCCTAGGTCCCATGCTGCCAAGCAGCTCTACAGCAACTCCTCCCCAAGCCTGTAGTGTTGCCTGGGGTTGTTATGGCCCAAGTGCAGGACTCCACACTTAGCCTTCTTGAAGCCCACATGATTGGCCTTGGCCCATTAATCTAGTCTGTCTGTGTCCCTCCAAAGAGCCTTCCTACCCTCAAGCAGATCACCACTCCCACCTAAATTGGTGCAAACTTACTGAGGGTGCTCTCAATCTCCTTGTCAAGGTCATTGATAAAGATATTAAGCAGGAGTGGCCCAGTAAAACTTTGCTGTACACAGTTTCCTCCTTTCTGAACTGCCATGTTGGTGACACTGCAGGAACCTTTTAAATTTACAAATATTTGGAATAAACTTGTAATTCAAATTCTGGGACATGTTCAAGGTATGGGGAGAGAATCTTCTTATTAATCATCAGGTATGAAAATAAAACTTCTCTGTAATACTTAAATGAATTGCATCCCTATGTTTCACAGTTTGAAACTTTGCTTACTGTACATGTTACACACACTAAGAACTGGTGCATTTAGTGTTTCTTCTAAGCTTCTAACATTATAGAAGTCAGCACTGTGATATATTAACTCTGAAATCTGAAATCGTTTGTATCTCATGTCTACCTGAGGTAGGGTTAGGATCCAGGGGGTTTCCTGTTTATAGAACTGAGAGAGAACATCTAGAATGTTTCTGCCAATGAGAAGGATGCCTTGGTCTAAGATACAATGGAATATCACCAGTGTGAAATTGCACAGTGATTGGAACCTCTCTCATGTGACTGACATCCATCCATGTAAACATAATGCATTTTGAAATGGTGTTGCTCACTCTGGTGTATGACCCTCAGAATAGGATCACCATTTTTATAACATACCAGAAAGAGTAATGGATGCCATGGCTTCACTGTTCTAAAGGGGAAAGCTGTG
>WTSP01010927.1:27089-37393 GCA_025331215.1 Actenoides lindsayi
TTATTTAATATCAATAGATGCAAAGTAATACTCATGGGGAAGAAAATAATTCTGATAACCCCAGTGTACTTTGCCAACAACAGTGAAGTTTTAATCTCACTTAGGTCCTCCAGATGTTACAACAATACAATAAAACCATAAATGGAGCTACTTCTTTGGCCCTAGAGTGGCACAAATACATTTTTAGCTCCATTTTATGAATAAAATATTAATCAGTAATAGTGGTATGCCATGTCCATTTCAGAAAATAGAAGCTACAATAAACAGTACATTCTGCCTGAAGAAATGTGGAAATGGAATGTGCTGACTTGATAGCAAAGATGAGAGTGCTGTACAGATTCCCTAGGATGTCTCAGGAAGTAATGTTTTTCAATGGAGCAATAAAAATCAAGACTTAGATTAAGTAGTTGCAGAAGTATCTATATAAGAGAATACAGCCAGATAACAACAAATAATTTACCTACACTATTGAGATGATTTGGCCATCATTTTGTACTTATCTTACTTCCTCATCATTCACATCTCACATATATTCATTCTCCTGCAAGAAATCTGGAGTGAAGGTGAGAATTAAAACACAGTGCAGGTTTGAAGACTGTCAATAGTCCACATACTTGTGTCTCTGGGTCTGGCCCAGTGCTTCACCATTAAAAAAAAAATTCACAGAACCCGTCTTTGCTGACTACTGCTCCCTTCATCTTAATAAACTAACTCAGGTATTTAGACAGCATGAAAAAACTTTATTTCCTCCTACAAAATCTAAATGAAACAGGCGCTATGGCACGGTGTTTGACCCAGACTCACTACTGTTGTTTTGCTCTTGAATTTAACATGCAGATTTAGCCTGATTAACCATGATCTGAGGGTCAAAGACATATGGTGGCACATGAAAGGACAGCTGTCCACAGTTTCAGTGAGACAATGTTTGCATGAAAAGAACCCAACTGTGGCCATGTTGCAGATCTTTCAGGGAGGCTTCTACTTCTCTCTGTTCTCTGAAAGGCTTTGTCTGTAAATTGTTATTGTTAACCCAAACAGTTTTGCACTGTCTTGATTCACTGGCACTTCCTTCTCAGGTTCTCTTATATTTCAGTTCAAAAAAGAGGAAAGCTCATGCTATCCAGCCTTACAATGAGAGGATGGGAATGTTTTTCTCCTCTCACATAAACCGTGATTAAAAAAAAAAAGAAGTGCTAGCCACCACTTGTTTTTTCTTTTGAACATTGAATCTAACAATGTTTGTTGCATGTGCTGTGGGAGAGAGTAAAACCGTGTAAAACACAAGCTAAAGAATAATTTGTATAAATCTTATTTTAAGTCAGACTTTCTTCATTGAAAGGAGTCTGGAACCCAGGAAAAAGAACTGGAGGGGAGGGGTAGAGGAGTGGAATTTCCCTCCTTCCTCCTTCCTTCAGTTCTCTGATGACAGTATTGACTGAGTGACAGCAGCTCACAACGGAGGAGTGGTGATCAGCTGTAATTTGCCCTAATTCTTCTTGCCTTGAAGAAGAGAGGCAACCCAGTCTGCAAAAATATGGCTTTAGAGTTCCCCAGGGGAAGTTCAAACTGAAAATGCTGTAATGTAGAGTTGGGCTTTAAAAGTGTGAAGAAGATACAAGATGAAATTCAGGTGGGAGTTTCTGACCTGTATCTAATGCAAGGTAGTTTCAGTCCCGATTAGACTTGGCAGAACTATGGCTCCAAGCTCCAGATTCACAGCAAGGTAAACGTACAAAACCATAAAATCAGAGAAAAGTTAATAAAAATATGTATCTATAAAAATTAGGCCACCTCTAAGATTGCTAAACAAGGCTCTTTAAGATCATTTTTACCAGCTCAATGCATTTTAGTTCAACATTGGCACAAGTACCCATTAAAAGTGCACAATGTCGAAAATCCATGGCTGAAGTTAGTTTCTCTTACAGAATTTCAGCATAAACCTAGAACCCGTAAGCATTTTAATTTACCTGCATAGTTCCAATAATAGTCTCCCAACAGTGTTATCTAGGCCAAAATTAATTACATGTGTATGTTTATTTTTAAATATTTTTACACAAACATTTAATAAACAACAGAGATCTGAGAATTGGAACTACAGGCTTACAGCTTTCACTTGTACTCATTTAGGTGAGTTACTGCCTTTTGAATTGAATTCAATAACAGAAAAATGCTTCTGACAATGCAGGTTTCAGAGATTAGAGACATGAAAGCATCTATCGAGTCTACAACAAGCCTGGTATAAAGAATCAACATATCTTGTTGCTGAAATGGTTGGCAAGTACTTTGTCACACCACCAGGAATTAGTTTCTCCTATTTGAGTGAGGCTAGAGATAGCATTCTACCTTGAAAAAATATTGTGTTCAAAAGTGTGTTCATAGACTTTTTATACTTAAAGGAATTACTAAATTGTAACAAAGCTATTTCAGCAGAAGTATTGAAGTGGAAAAAAAGGACTTTTCATCTTGCATTCACCTGCCTTTGTCAAAATTCAGAAAATTCCTTACATTTTACCATCAAGAAAACTACATATGTATTACCCTTGTTTAGAAGAGGACCCAGCGAGTATTATGCAAGACACTTGTCAGTTGGTTTCCTTCAGGTACCATGATTTTACATTTGAATTTGACCAAGTGATGTGCTCTGAAGTACTCAGCTGATAAAAAAGAGTCTTCTGTGAAACTGTCATATTGTTGTCTCATTTTAATAGTCAGTGGTTTCGTGTCAAAGAGACATTTCACATTTATTACAATTGGCCGCATTATTATTTTATTTTTAGGAAGCTATAAAGCCCTGATTGGACCTGCAGCAAGCTTGTCACCAAAGACTCAGGCTCAAGCCATTTCAGTTATATAAGCCCTTTACTATTTGCTTGGAAGGAAACTAGCATGAAAATTGTGCCACTGAACTAATGAGGAAGAAAACTCCTTGAAGGCAGTGAAATTTTGGACACCTTCATGTAAACTGTTCAGACTGAGATCACTGCATGACCTTCCTTATTTCATATGTGTTTTTCTGTCTATTTCTCCTTGGAAATGTGGTCTATGCAGTTATGTTGTTTACCTGCTTGTTGCCCTGTCCTAATAAATTTATTTTTTTTTTTTTTACTTGCCATATTTGAGCAAATTCAAAAGACAGTGGTAGTCGAAAACATAAAGATGTTTCTGTAAACTTCATGAAAATCAATTTAGAGTAGAGGAGAGATCCAGACCAGTGTTTCTGTTGAGGAGCAAATATTATACAGTATTCTTGGCAGCCGGCTGTTTGCCAGTTGGCACAGGAGTGCTGGCCAGCTAATCAGCCTGCACACAGCTTGGGAACTAACGGTAGCATGATGTGCTAACAGCGAGTGAAGACATCCTAAGGACTAGGGAGGGGAAGGCAGTTACTGTGGTTTGAGGATAGAATTGAAGGGATTTGTGGGACAAAAGGTAAAAATCCATAGGAAATCAGGCTTTGTTAATTTCATTGCGCACCAACAACTGTGTTTTATCTAGCCTTAAATGTATTATAACAGAAGGAAGTTAAACACTGTAATAAAAGGAGTGTGCAAACTGAAATGGATTTATATAATTGAAGTGGGGGGGTGGGGGGGAATCCACCCTCCCCTTATTTCCATGTGTATCTACTCAATTAAAAGAGAGAAATAAAATGAAATGATGGTTATTCTTCTCTGAAGCTTGTTGACTTCATATCATAGCTTTACTTGTTGAGTAAGCAGTGGGTAATAAGAGGTATATTAAGACAAAAATATTCTTTTGTACTACAAATATAAAGTTATAGTTATGCTTTTCCAACCATAGCGATTCTGTGTGAAACAAGGTAGATACACTCAAATACAAATTCCTATATAGAGGTATTATTTCTAAAAATGGGTTTCAAAATCTCATAGTTAAAACTCAACCTAAAGACATTCATATCAAGATAAGAGCTCTTCAGCACAGTACAAGGCTTAGAAGTATTTTCTATTTGTTAGATATGGTGAAGTCAAAAAGGTGCTTCCTTTGTAAAAATGTGTGAGGGATGAAATACACCAAGAGGACAGCGATAAAAGCCTGCAGAGGTAAGATGAATATTCCTACATTAGCAAGTACTACTTACAAGCCCTTTTAACGGATCCATTGCCTCCTATGGAGGAGGTTTGGGCACATCACTCAGGCAGAATTTTTTCAAGTCACTGCCACCTGGGAAGGCACGTGGGTCTAGTTGGATGGCAGGAAATTATCTACACTGCGGTTTTGGAAAAGACATGCCCAAAGTGGATGTGACTGCAGTTTTCTTGAATGCCTGAGGTACTTGCCAGCTCATTAGAAAACAGAATTATGTCCCCAGTTCTCTTTCCACCATTCTCTCTGATGATTGAAGTAAAATCTCACTTAACTTTCATAGCCATGAACTTCAAGTCATTGTTCTGTATAAACACTTGCCAAAAATCTAAAGGAGATATTTATCTGCACAAGTTTCTATCATGCATTCTGTGATGGTCATTCATATTACAAATTTCTCCTCTTCATTAAAAAATAAGACTCTTTAATGTTAATATAAGCCTAAGACTCTGTTAATATTTAATGTTAAACACTGTTAGAATTCCAGACACATCTGCATGAAACCTCTAGGAGTCTTTTCATTATCTTCCAGGATGAGATGATGAACTGCTGAAAGAGGAGGAAAGAGTTGCTATGGATCTCAAATTTCCCTACACATTAAAAAAAAAAAAAAAACAAACCAAAAAAAACCCACCCACCACCAAATATGTAAAAAACCGAGAAGTTAGAAGGTTGGCTGATCTGCTAATCTAATAATGTTACTACAAGCTTTATTGTGAGCTTTGACTGAATTTATTTCAAGACTAAGGTTTGCAGGGTACAAACCATAAACTGCTACTGACAAATTGAGAGATTTCCCTTTGTTAGATAAACGTCACAAGGTTCAGTTTTCATTAGTGAGATAGGTGTTTCACTTCTAAAGTCCTGAATATTGTAAATGAGTATTTTAATCTTGTTCAATTTTTTTTTTTTTAAATCACAATTTATTTACCCACTAATTACTTAACAAATAGAATGCAATGAAATGAAGAACGGGTGTTAAAACAAAATGGTTTATAATACTTGGCACAATTCCCAGAAATCAAGCCATTTCACAGCTTTGATGCACTGCTAAATATGTTTTTGTTGTCTTCCTCCGCCAGTGTAAACAAACACGGTGGTGGCGACTGGGGGGAAGCCGGAAGGGCTCGAGGTCGGGCTGGTTTTGTCCTTGCCTACAGCGCATCCCCACCCCCTGCTACTCCCCAGCGCTTCTGCAGATCTGATTTCCCACGTTACCACAGCATAAAGGAAGTTTAAAAGAGCTGCATGTATACTTCATAGAAAGGTAATAAGGCATCGCAAGACTAACTTCACACTTCGCTCGTCTGTCAAGGGTGTCTCCCCTTCCCAACAATACCCCAATGTTTTGGTAGGCAGGCTCCAGCCCACTTAGCCAGCGAGGAAGCACGGGTGGAATGCCAGGTATGTCTACAGAGCAAAGTAGTGCAGGCAGCCTGACGCCAGGAGAGAATAGGCAGGTACCTATTGAGTTACAGGATTTCTACAAATCTAATCCACGTGTAATGTGAGACTTATTACAGAGTCAGCCTCTGCCAGGGCTGTGAAAAGTCTGGGGATGTGAATGGCCCCAGAAACAATGATCCTAGTTAACTCATTGCAACCCAACATCAGTTGACCAAAACTAATGCTCTCTTATCCTTGTAATTCATTTCTTAAACAGCGATTACAAGCTGTATCTTATCAAATATTTAATAGCAAATGTGAGAAATTACTCATAAGACTGTGGGTGACATTGTGTCTACTGTAACAATGCATATGTTTATTGACTGACGTGTAATACATGCAAATTAAGCATGAGCATTTAACAATACATTCGAAACAATAAAACTATTCTCAACTAATATTACAAAGAAAAAACTTCAAATATTTCAAAATTTTATTAAAATTAGGAGACTCCTTGTCGATTTTTGAGGCATATTGGGAATAAACTGCAGCATTTTAAAATTACTATCTGCTGCAAATCTACACATTTCTTTAGTCACTGTAACATTGGATGAGAGCTGTTGATAGCCCATTCAGTATCTACTCATTAGGCATCATTTTATTCATGCATGTCTGGTACTGTATATTCTCAGCTAATGAAGTCTTTCCCTCATTTGATATTTTACCTGACTCTGTCAAGTAATTAATCACAGCTTCTCTCAACCAATTAACATTTAATTTGTGTGCCATTGACCATAAGCAATAAAATTATTTTATATTGTGGTTCATGAATACTCACATTTCTAAAAATGGTGTGCAGTTGTTCCAGTTATATTTGAAAATCACAAACTCAGAAATGAGATTAAATTATGTTGAATCCACATTGAAGAGTTGCACCTTGCAACAGACTAGTGATTTTGTTCCTTTTCTCTGACTGCTTAATGGCTACATGACACCTTTAGAAAAGGTCAACTGCTATGGGGTCTGATATTATCAGTTCATCAGTGATGCCCATCTGGCTATTTACTGACAGATATATTCTACTCTAGTAACCAAAAGCAAACAAGGCTTTGGAAGAAGAGCATCCCAGTAATGATAAAAGTTGAAAGTTAAGAAAGATTCTTTTGCCCATTTTGTTCTCCGTGCTACTAGAATTTCCATGTAGAAATTCTTTTCTGATTTGTACTTGGAATGGGAATATGGAGAATATATTTTATATTTGAAATATTTAACCCACGTGATGTTGAAAATTTATGTCTCTTATTTTTCATGATTTGCAGGATTTGAGAATCTCCTGTATCTAAAATTATAGGAAATGGACAGAACATATGTATTTCAAGATTTCTAATGAGAAAGTATGAAGCCTAAGAAGGCTGAGGGCACTGTCTTGGACCAGATCAAAAAAGAGCTTAAAATCTGCAGAGGCTAGCATTGCAGTGCCATGTCCTGAACATCAGGTCTCAGTGTGGATGCAATCAGTCCTCACTGACGCTTGAGGAACGCAAAGTATCTCCTATAGGGTTTGACAGGAGTTACCATACTATGGGGGATGACATGTAAGCCAGCCAGCTGGAAAATGCTTAAGACACAAAATCATAGAATTTTTTGAGTTGGAAGAGACCTTAAGGATCATCTTGTTCCAACCAGGGGTGCCTAACACTAGATGAGGTTGCTCAAAACTCCATCCAACATTTAGTAAAAAATGGGTTTACTAAAGAGAATCATAGAATCATCTAGGTGTTAAAAGACCTTTAAGATCATTGGATCCAACCACTAACTCTACTTTACCAAGTCCACCAGTAAGCCATATCCACAAACATCACATCTATACAACTTTTAAACACATCCAGGGATGGTGACACAGCTACCTCCCTGGGCAGCCTATTCCAATACCTGACAATACTTTCAGTGAAAATTTTTTTTCTTACTGACCTGTTTAAACCTCCACTGGTGCATCTTGTTCCACTAATAGTTACTTGTGAGAAGAAACCAGCACCTACCTCTCTATAATGTCCTTTGAGGTAGTTGTAGAGAGCAGTAAGGTCTCCCTTCAGCCTCCTTTTCTTCAAACTAAACAGTCCCAGTTCCCTCAGCCACTTCTCATAAGACTTGATCTCCAGGCCCTTCACCAGCTTTGTTGCTCTTCTCTGGACCCACTCCAGAACCTCAATGTCTTTCTTGTATTGAGATGCTCAAAACTGAACACAGTATTCAAGGTATGGCCACACCAGTGCCAAAAACAGAGGCACAATCACCACCCTGGTCCTGATGGCCACACTATTTCTGATACAAACCAGGATGGCGGTGGACTTTCTTGCAAACTGGGCACGCTGCTGGCTCATATTCATCCACTTGTCGATGAGCACCCCTGGGTTCCTTTCTGCCAGACAGCTTTCCAACCACTCTTCCCTCAACCTGGAGTGTTGCAAATGCCAGTCTAGGATAAATCTCTGCTTAATGCTAGCTACACAACCCACTTGTTCTGTACAGCGTGGAAACCTAGTTGCAGAGCAATTTTCCCACCTTGTTAAAAAAAGTAACAATGATTAATCCTTTCTTCATTCAGTTTCTTGGACCTACCATTCAAACAAAGGATCTCAAAACCATCCCTCACAAGTAGATGCCTCCCATGATCTTCAGCTGTAAGTAGTGACAACCAAAGCTGGAACAGAATATGGCGTTTTAGAACATTATTTCCCCTGCTTGCATACAGTTCCATTATTTCATCCATTTCAGCTAGCAAGAATAAAGCTACTTATTTCCTCCTAATCAAAAAAAGAAGAAAGTAGTAATGGAAGGTCAAAGCAGTATTGCTTCTTGATACTTATAGTGTAGTTGCAAATGCTTATATATTTGCTTTCTTACACTGCAATATATCTCAGTAGAAACTTTTAACCCCATTTGCTGGAGCTCTAGACAGAGGTTGGTGTTTAACATTTAAGTTGTCACATGAGGTCTCAGCTTGTCTAGCATTCTTTACTCCTCCTTTTGATTAGTCTTATCCCTGCTTAACCTCTGTGGTAGGTAAAAAGACATAGGTAATCAATGCTTACATTGTGTAGGCCCCTTAGAAATAGCATTCAAAACCTGGAAAAGCAAGAATATACAGGGTAATCTACAGTAATCTTCTCAACACTAGGAACGTTTTTGATTGCAATGATAATGCAGCTGAAAAGGTAGCAACTTTTAAGATAGCCTTCCTGAAGATATAAGCACATTAAACCAATGAAAGTGTAGTTGTCTTTTCTTTTATTTTAAAGCAGGAAAATTGACAGTTTCAATAACCTCATCTAACAGGTTCGATCAAATGTTATAATATACTATCTGAACTATTGGCATCTGCTGGATTTGTTGCGGCTTTGTCTTTCTATTATTCAAGGGATGGAATACATGAAATACAGTGGCCATGAATTCACAACTAAATGGACAAAATTTCTTCTGGATAAGTTACTCCTTAATTCAGAAAAAAACCCCAAAACCAACCTTATTAACATATGCTTGGTTATTTTGCACTTATATCTAGAAATTCTAACCTTCCCTTTCCTTACCTTTAAATAAGACATCCTCTTCTCTAAATAAAATGTTGAAGCCAATCAAGGACTCACTATGTTTGGTATTTGGGAATTGTTTTTTGAAGGGAGAGGAAAGGTGTTGGAGGCTGACCTTGTAACATTTCCATACTGACTCAGCATCAAGCTTATAAATTTAGGTATATTCAGACTAGCATTAACACATGAGTAAATGTATTTAAATAGTGAGCTTCCTTCCACTACTATTCTCACGTGCAGTGTCCATGCTAATCATTCAAACTGGGATCTCAAAAGGTCTGCAAAATAAAGCTGTTTAAGAAATAGGAAAAAACTGTTCTTTTTAAATCACATTCCTGAAAATACTGAAAACATTGTTTTCATACCTACATATAAATTATTCTAGCGCTATTCTAAATTTATTTGTTTGGGAGAAATTTTCTTTTTTTCTTTAAGAGCTCTAAAAACCTGATTTTATATTCCTAAACCTCTTGCAAAGGCATAAATGATGAATCTCTTGCATGTTAATTTCCAGCTCATGGTCTCTCTTTCCTGAAAGCCTCTGGAACATTTCAAATATGTACGAGATAATTTATAAATAACTCATCTAAACACTATTTAAAACAGACATGAGTAATTTGGCTCCGTGGTTATTATATACTCTTGATATTGTATGTAAATTTGTTATTTGAAAGAAATCTGTGAAACCCTTGTGAAGACAAGGGAAGGGCAAGCATCCCTGTGCTGGTGAGCTGTATTAGTTGACTAACAACAAAGTAGTACTGCTAAAAGTGGAAGAGAGGTTAGAGTAGTCACAGAGCTGTTTAATAACAGCATTTTTTTGTGCTTTCCAGAAAATGCAATGAATATATCGATGTAAAAATATTCAGACTAAACACTTACTTAATGCACTTGTATATAAGCTAGGAATTTTTCTGCACATTTTCTACATATCAGTCTTTAAAGGTCTTTTAACTGTAAGAAACATAAGCCATTTTTAAGTTCATTGACAATTTCTTATAGGCATGTCTGCACTTCACTAGAAAGTGTTTGTGTGTTTGAAATACAGATGATTTAAACATTTAAAAGTTACAATCTGTCATGGTTTAGGATCAGGGCGGCCCCTTAGGCCTATAACAGACGCTCTCTGTTAACCCCCCTCCCTCCCAAAGGGGAAGAGAAAGGGAATAAGGGAGAGAGACTTAGAGATTAGAAAAGGAAATTGGAACAGCTTTAATGAATATAAAA
>WTSP01010927.1:50242-64183 GCA_025331215.1 Actenoides lindsayi
TGCAGTTAATTAAAGAACTGAGCTGAAAAGTAAAATTACTGAACATAATTAGTTCTGTTTTCACTCAAACCAGGACACAACCCAAATCACCTTTGTTAGAATTTTACCATTAAAATTCTTAGAATCATAGAATTGTTTTGGATGTAAGAGATCTTTATGATCATCAAGTCCGACTGTTAACCCAGCACTGCCAAGTCACCACTAAACCATATCACTAAGCACCACATCTATACATCTTTTAAATACCTCCAGGTATGGTGAATCAACCACTCTCTTGGGCAGACTGTTCCAATGCTTGACAACCCTTTTGGTGAAGACATTTTTCATAATATCCAATCTAAATCTCCCCTGGCACAACTTGAGGTCATTTCCTCTTGTCCTATTACTTGTTACCTGGGAGAAAAGACTGACCTGCATCCTCACTACAATCTCCTTTCAGGTAGTTGTAGGCAGTGATAAGGTTTCCTCTGAGCCTCCTTTTCTCCAGGCTAAGCAACCCCAATTCTATCAGACGCTCCTCATAAGGCTCGTTCTCTAGACCCTTCACCAGCTTTCTTGCCCTTCTTTTGACACTCTCCAGCACCAATGTCCTTTTTGGAGTGAGGAATACCGTCCTGAATATAGTATTTGAGGTGTGGCCTCACCCGTGCTGAGTACAGGGGGACAATCACTTCCCTAGTCCTGATGGCCACACTATTTCTGGTACAGGCCAGGATGCTGTTGGCCTTCTTGGCCACCTGCGCACACTGCTGGCTTATATTCAGCCAGCTGTTGACCAGCACCCACAGGTCCTTTGCCATCAGACAGCTTTCCAGCCACTCTTCACCAGTCCTGTAGTGTTGGATGGGGTTGTTTTGACCTGGCACTTGGCCTTACTGAACTTCATAACATTGGCCTTGGGCCATTGATGCAGCCTGTCCAGATCACTCTGAAGAGCTTCTCTATCCTCAAGCAGATCAATACACCTGTCTAACTTAATATTGCCTGCAAACTTATTGAAGGTGCTCTTGTTCCCCTCATCCAGATCATTGATAAAGATATTAAACACATATGGCCCCAATACTGAGCCCTGGAGAATACCACTTGTGACCAGCCACTAACTGAATTTAACTCCATCAGCACAACTCTTTGGGCCCAGTCAACCAGACAATTTTTTATCCAGTGAAGCACATACCCATCCATGCCACAAAAAACCTGTTTCTCCAGGATAATGCTGTGGGAAACAGCGTCAAAGGCTTTACTAAAGTCCTGGTAAATGACATCCACAGGCTTTCCTTCATCCACTATGTGGGTAATCTTGTCATAGAGGGAGATCAGGTTAGCAAAGCAAGACCTGCATTTCATAAACCCATGCTGACTGAATCTGATCACCTTTTGTGCTAATATATTTCTAATGCAGCAAATGGTTTGAAAAGCTGCCAGAATAAAGTTTTGACAAGAGGGATCCAAAAGGTGACATTACATCGTTTTCTCACAAATGCAGTAAAACATCTCTGTCTTGGATGAAAAGTGGGGAGGGGGAACCTACATAGCAAACATTATCACTGGTTTTCCTTCTCTCTCTCTCTCTTTTTTTTTCTTTTTTTTGGTCCCCACTATTAAAAGTATGTCTTACTGGATGACCAATGGCAGCACAAGGGGTTTTTCAAATTAAAGCTCTTTTTCTTCTCTTTTGTTTTTGGTTTTATAGGAAATTTTTACCTAATATGTGTTTTACACTTTGGCAATCAGATCATTTTTCCTTCCTGTTTTGTTCTTGAATTGAGCAAAATATATAGTACACTTTCTTCCAATTCCCTTATCTTAAGTGAATCATCATAATTAAAATAATAGGTTTGAGAATGCACACCTACCAGAAAACATTACCAACTACCTTTGTAAATACTGCCACAATGGTTTAGCAAAATGGATTTTGTGCTGTGCAATGTTTTTCTTGACTGTTTTTAAAGAGTTCACTTTATGAGTAAAATGACAATAAAACCTCATTAATTCTATGTACTTACTGATTTGACAGGGAGGAGACAAAGCAACCAGGACAACTGGATATTTATAATTTTAATAAAGGCATGTACGTCTCACTCTTCCATCAAACTTTTCTTAATTTTTAAATATACTGGTTAGCCGACATTGAAGTGTGTTTCCTCAGTGAAGAAGAAGAAACCCCTCATAATTCCTCATTTAATAAACATTCATGATAATGAAGAAATTTTGCCTGTCATGCCATCAAACAACTTGTATACTCTGACATTATTTCTGAGATTACTATTTCTCATATTTGCTTGGATCATGATTTTCTATGTGGATAAAAAGATGGATAGTCACTGTGGTTAATAAAGTCTCTTCTGTCACATTAAACTCCACCTAAAACAACCCTAATATCTTCTGAGTTTCCACTATATATTTCAGGAACTATTATTGTCACAATCACTTTATGTTTTATGACCTAAATGACTTATATTAAAGATCACTGGAACAGGCTGCCAAGAGAGGTTGTGGAGTCTCCTTCTCTGGAGACTTTCAGAATCTGCCTGGGTGTGTTACTGTGCAACCTGACCTACCTGCCTTGGGAGAGGGGTTATACTAGATGATTCCCAGAGGCCTCTTTCAACCCCAACCATTCTGTGATTCTGTGATTCTGTGATTCTGTGATTCTGTGATTCTGTGATTCTGTGATTCTGTGATTCTGTGATTCTGTGATATTCTTGATGGGAAGGTAGGTTTCCAGCAGCTTCTTTCCAGAATAGCCTCTGTTATTCAGCAAATGCAGGTTATACGCAGATAACCCACTATATAAAATTTATATGTGTTTTAGAATCTCATCACCTCTTTTCCCTGTTTTCCTTCCTGTTTCCTCTCTACCAACAGAGAAGGAAATAAACCCACTATCCTGTTCTCTCAGCAGTTAATTTATGCTCGTTGTATGCTTTTCTCAGTTCACATATCAATTATTTGAATGAGATTTGAAAGAGCTCTCTCATTAGGCCTTCTAAGGATAATTACATTGTTTCAGAAGCTATGCTCATTCTGAAATCCAAATTGACTTGTGAAATTTTCTGATAGCTTGATAGGCAGTGTGTGGTTTTTTATGTTTACTGTTCGTAAGAGAGTGCTATTTTGCTTATGACTTTTAAAGCTTTGGTTTGAAAGATTATTAAAGGTGCAAAACTCTCCTGAACTGCTCACTATGGCTTCAGTTACAGTTCTAGAGATATAAAGCTCTAGTTATTGTATTTTTGCTTTCTAAACTATCCTTGGATTTTTATTAATAGAGCATAAATCTTTTTACAGCTCTCTAAAGGTACCTCTTCATGATTTTCTGTGTTTATTTCTTCTAGATATAAGGTTAGTTAAAAATAGAAAAATGAGTTTGAAAGATAGCTCAATTTTTACTTCTAAAGCCTAGTAATTTGAAATTACTGTATTCTTGCATTTTAAAGGCAGAGAAAAAGAAACCATAATAGGGTTGTCATACTGATGTTGAAAATATCGTAGTAAAAAAAAGGAGGGGGAAGAGAGAAAGAGAGGGAAACAGGACTTTAGACCAGGTGTCTTACTTGAGACTGACAACTGTTTTTAAAACAGTGCTGACCCTTTAAGCCCATATCCTAGCATAATATATGTTTATGTGATACATTGCAAATAGAAAAAGAGAAGATTCTCTAAATATTAGACTAAAATGGGAACTTACTTAGACAGAAATATTATAGTAGGATTTACCAAACAATGTCTGAAAAAAGTACAGTGACTACTACAATGTCATGACAGAAGTGAAATAGTTTTATTTAGAGGGGCATATTTTCCATATGGACTTGAACCAAAGCTTAATGAAGTCAATGGAAAGTCTCACTTGAGTTTTAAATACGGACCTGCATTTGAGGTACTTTAGCAACTTAGAATGTTCTAGATTAAACAGTGTTTTCTTTATTTTTACTAAAAGCCACAACTTATCCTAAATTTCAGTATTTGCTAATTGCTGAATTACCAAAGTAAAGTGAAATGTGAGGATTTGAGACATTTTTAGATGTTATTTCTATGCTCAGAGAGGAAAAATAACATCTTATTGCTTAGAACCTGAAAAAGCAATTTTGGGTAAGAAAAAATGTCCATGGATTGAAAATGGTGGTCCTCATTCTACACAAAACAGTTACTTTCACTAGAACTTTTTCATATACAAAGTCAATCTAAGAGTTAATTCTGACTTCTGTGAATCTAAATTTCCCTGTAGTTGTGATGAAGATGATCATTATTCAAATAGTGGCATTTACAGGAAAATCTACTTAGGTATGGCAGTTCTGTGTCTTGGAAATGGCTTCACTAACCCTGATGAGTTTAGTTTCGGAATGAATGATACTGGTTGTGGTTGTGCTGATCACTTTGAAGAAAATAGAATTTCACCCTCTGATCAGTGACAGAGAGGACTGTTAATAGAAATAAGCCTAAGGAGAGAATGATCCATTGCAAAAACTCTGTTAACGCAGCTTAATGAAAACATAACAAGAAATTGTTGTGATTTTCTTCCTCCAAAACAGTATGTCACATATTCAGCCAGCAAAAATGTTACAATACTCAGCAAAACTTTTTTTGTGAGCTTTTAGTGAATCCAGTGGTTTTTTTTCTCCAGATCTTTGCTCCTAGAATATGTCATAAACATGTTTGGTTTCTGCTGAGAAAAAAAAAAAATCCAAGCATGTGACAGCTGTCATCTGGAGAAAAAAAAGTAGTGCCAGCAAGAGACAAAGGTGATATGAATCAAGAAATGCTGGCTTGTGTTTGCTGCATCATCCATGGAACAAGGGTTTGCCCACTGCACTGTGGGCAAACAATTGATGAAACTACTGACAATAATGATGAATGCTTCAGAAGTTCAATGCACAGAAGACAAAAGAAAAACTCTATTCATTTTCCACAACATTTCTAACTTTGTGATATTGTGGCCTGCTTGTACAGATGCATAGATTTAAATACACCATGTATGTTTTATTTTAGGTAGATAAATAATTCTTTAGTGTACATACATGCACAAATAGAAAAAAACACTATGATTCTTGTGACCAAATTCATGCTGTTGTTGAAATTTCAGCTTTTATAATTCTCACTTTTTTGCAGTTTTTATATTTGTAAGTTTGATGGTGTATAAACACATTCTGTTTATTTTTAAAGTCTGTGGATTAAAAGAGGGGCAAGACAGGAGTTGATACATGACATCATTTCACTCATAGTCAGTATAGTTTATGTAGAAGGTCAGAAGGATGAAGTGCTATACTCATTTGGAATTATCATCAGGCTACCATGCATCTGGTATGCCAGGTTTTGTCATTAGCAGTATACAAGACAGTAATCTGGCTTGTGTTTGTATTCCAGATACTGGCAAGCAGATGATCATTTGCATCTGGATCAACAAATGGCACTTTTAGGACAAGTCCCATAAAAGTTCATATGCACACTGACTCTGTAGCAAGGTACTTTACATATGGAAAGCCAAAGTCAAGTGAAAATATACACATGGATATGGCAGAGACTAAAGTGGATCTTTGTATTTATGCATGAATACATTCAAGATGCCAGTCCCTGGGATGAGTATCATTTGCTCCAATACTTTCAGGAGCTCCCTCACACATGTTAAATGCACCTTACTTTGCCTCTACAATGCAGCCCATTAAATGCAAAACCAACATGCTAAAGTAAATTTGCCTTGCAAGGCAAACTGACAGAGAAAGGAAACAGATGGTCACTCATTCTGTAACGTGCCCCATCTTAAGTAGGTACTGCAATCCACACAGTACCTTCACAACATGTAACACAAAAGTTCCAGAAGTCCAAACTAGATGGACAGATCCACTCGCACAGAGCCAGGTTCAGAACCACTGACTTGAAATTCATATTAAAGCAATCCTCCTTAACAAGAACCTGGAAAGAGTTGTTTTTACTTAAGCCAGCATGAAATCAGGTGAAATAAGTGAGTAGAAGATGCTTCTCAGAAATAAAGCAAATGTCCAAAAAAAAGAAGAGTTGCACACACACAGAAAATCTCAGGCTTCATTAACTGGTTTCCTCCTTGATTTCACATGCCATTCAATAGTACTTCTAGTAATGTTTTTGGGCTTTCATTCAATATGTTCCAGGGTTTATTTTCTCTGATGTATGACTACACATTTTCTAAGGTGCATTATGTCTTTTATAAAAGATAAATAAGAGATAAATAAAAATATATAACTGGAAGTCATCCTGAAACCTCAGAGGTGAACTTCCTCTGTGAATAGGAGGGCTTACTCAGGGTTTAACACCTTGTAGAAGGTTCATATTGTGACCATGGCATCATTTCTGTGAGAGTCCTCTTCATATTGTAGCAGTGGGGCCACATGCTTGCCCCCAAAACATGAAGGATGCACATTTATATAGATTCAGGTCACAAGTGAAGCAGAGAGGGGACTAATATTTCTCCCACTGGCTTGTACAATTGGGAGAAAATGGTGGGAGGAAAAAGATACATTACGCCTGCTCCTCTTTTGGTATTGTTGTTATTTTCCCCTCTGTGGAACTCATCTGTCTCACTGCTTTATAAATCTAAGTTATTCAAGATTTATATTGGAGAACTGGATTTAACTGTTATTCATCAACAGTCTCCTGAGGTACATGGCAGCAAAAAGAAGACATCTTTACAGGTTATGTGCCTGCATAATTATGGATTTTGAAGTTATGATTTGAGAAGGAATTCAGCTATGGAAACTTCTAAATGCAAAACTAAATATATTGCAATTCAGGAGTTAAAGTGAAAAAAGTTACAAAAATAATTGTAAAATTAATGTTTCCAATAGAAGTACCAGTGGGACTACACTGCTCCATTAATTTTGGGGTGGAATCAGACAACAATGAAAATGTGCTTTTCCCCTCTTCACACAATATTGACCTTAGAATCAAGAGCTAACTATAAGGTCTTTCCTTTTTCCAGAAAAACTTAAGAACCGCTTTTCAATGTAATTTACTTCTTAAAGATAGTATTTTGCTAATTCTACAATTGTATACAGTTGCTGTTTAAATGTAAGCAAATACAATATATAATGTTCATTTTATTTATAAAAGTTTTTGCAATAATTTCAGATGTAATTTTCTGTGCTACTTCAGAATTTTTAAAAACTCTCCCTTCCATTGTGCTTTGTCAAACCAGAAATATTCCATTTCAGTATCTTATCAGACATGTTCACTTCCAAATTTTCATTACACTTTCTTACCCTACTATGAAAGCATGCTTTTTCCCTTTCCTCTCCTAGCTATCTAGTTACCACACCTCTGTCAACAACATGGAGACCTTAAAAATGACCTGGAGAAACTTAATAGAATTTTCCTCCTCATGAAGTAATCCTTCCATTTGTATAGCCAGCTGTGATATTCTGTCAGACACATAAACCAATTCTAATAGTCAACTGACAGCTCAAGATGTTCTCTTTTACTACCAGATTTTTACAAACTAAAACCAGAGTTGAGCTTTTAGTCTGAAGAATAGAAGTTTATCCCACCTGATAAGTCACTAAGGAGTCCCTGTTAGTGTTTCAGGGGTGAACACCCTGGACAGTATTAAGAGAGAATATTATTTTTCTACAGATCTTCCGACCCATTTCATCACAGTTACAGTTCTAGTTGTTTGTAATATATATATGATAATTTTGTAAGAGTATAAATTTATTCCATGGAATACAGTGATACTTCTGCTCTTCAGTGAAAGTCTGAGTTCACTTGTTCTGTAAAAATTTTTTCAGAGCTTCTATGTTTGTATTGAAATATTCCTGCTTCTCTACAGTGTATTCTAGAATGGACTTTAAGAATAGGTTTTATGTTCCAAGACTATACTGATGATGGAAGCAATGTGAGTAAGGTCCACAAACACTCTACTTCTGCAGCAAATAGAGAAATGGAGAATCAATGGAGAAATGCTATCTTCCTTACAGGGAACTGGAATGTTGCCACTGAATTTAGTGGAGACATGATTTTAATCCTGATACATTTTACGGGAAGTGCAAGGTACTGAATGCCTTTTTCTCAAAGAAGTTGAAGAAAACTGAGAGAACATAATACCTCAAAGGATCATAACTGGACAGAAATTTCAATATGTGTGAAAAAGAGAAAATGTAGCAGTATTAGAATTCAGTGCTGAAAATCTTGTCTACATCATTCTTACTCTTTCTTAGTATTATTCATGGTGGTGCATGCTGCACTCAGAAATCAGTGTTAGCTGTATTAGGGAACAAAATAACCACATATGGTTCATTTCTACTCCTGCAAGAATGGATTTTAAAATCATTTAATATACGCTGTACAACTTTTATATTCATTGTTGAAGCAATGTATATTTTCTTGCTATTTGATGATTTGTAAAGCTTTCTAATTAGTATTGTGTGCAACATCTGCTTTGCTTTTTTGCCTTTTTTTGGACTGAAAGCAATAAATAGTACCCTTAGGTGGTGAATACTGAAAACTGAAAGGGGTGTAAGCAAGCATACTTTATATTCTTTTCAGAGTCTAACACTGAATAATTTCTGAAGGGTCCAATTTTTAGCTGGACCAAGCAAGTCACACTAACTTCTACTGACCAGCAAACCTTAAAGCAGGCTTCCTTAGTAAAACTTTTCTGTACTTATCCAAGAACACATCTAAATGTATAGCTTCTCTGCTCCTCTACATTTTATGGTAATGGGTGAAGTAGTAAGCATTAGGTATATTATGCCCAAAAATCAATAATCTAGTAAGCATTAGGTATATCATGCCCTAAAATCAATAATCTACTGCATGCATATAGACTGAGGAAAAGAGGTACATGAAAGCATCATACATAAAACATGATACTGGGAATAGAAAAAAAGGCCCTTTTTGGTTTTGACAATGAAACAAGTCATAACTTTTAAAATACCCATTTGTCTTCTATTTCTCACTAATGTCTTGTTTGCTTCAGTGTAACTTTCTTAATTGTATGAATGATATGGAAAGGCTGGTATTTTGTAGTAGATTCTCACTGCAGCTTTCCTTGTAAACATTCAAACCTGAGTTGTTACTAGAGGGAAAAAAAGAAAGAGCTTGTTTAGGATGACAAGGATACAGAAAATAAATCCAAGAAAGCAACATATTTGAAATAAAAATGTAACACCTGCCAGGAAGCTTACTCACAGTATAAGCAGGGATTAACACCAGCAGTGGTGCAGCAAATACTGGTCTTAGTACACATGTTTAAATATCACAACCTGAATACAAGAAAAATTATTCAGCCTACTTGGTATTTCAGATTGCTTTTGGATTCAATAGCTACTCCTAGCGTAAATATACTAGATACAGGGGCAGTGAACAGATTCAGTCTAGAAAGCAAGTAAAGTAGAAAAGGAATTTTCCTATGTTCTCCTTGATAGTTCTACACAAGAAGAACTATGGGGCATACAACCTAAGCAGTTATTTAGAATAATTTGTTTAATCATTTTCTTCCAGGAAACTGAGTTTCACAGGTTTTCCTGAGGAAATTGCTATCTTTCTCAGGGGGGTGTATTATTCCCTACAATGAACTGATTACAAATAAACATTTGAAAAATCAGCTCCCTGTCCATTTTAAAATTAACTGAAGCTCAGTAGCTTGTGATCAAGGATCTGATATGATTTGAGGAGTGGATGGTCTCATTACTGACTTAGAACTCAGGCCGCAGGCATATGGCAACAGATGATCACCATTAGGAGCATTAATATAAGGTTAATTGTCTGGGTCAGGCCTTTGTTGGCAGGCACTGGCTACATACAGCTGTGTATACTATCATCAGCTGAACAGGAGCCGACTGAAACAATCTGTATTCTCTGCTCTGACTACCTGTCCTCCCTAGCACAGAAGGAAAACAAGCTGATGAATGATTACTGAATTTGAAAACAGTAAAGTAAAACCATTCTGGTATTTTTATCCTCAACTGGGAAGTCAAAAAGACTTTTTTTTTTCTTTTGACAACCTAATTTTTAATCTGTGATAAGGGATCTCAAGGCATCATTCTCATAACTTCTGCCTTTTTCTGGAATAAGAGCAATAAATAGTACCCTTAGGGTTATCTCTTCCCCCTTCTCCCAGTAGTGAGCAAGCAGGATGAAGAAGCATCTTTTTTAACAGATGGATCTGCTGGTGGCCAAATGATCCCTTTGTACTGAGGAGTGATGATGGAGTTTTAAGCCTCCCTTACATAGAGAAAACTGGCAATGGAAGTGGATTTAAGAGGCAGTATTCAAGTACTAAGTGAAGGAATGGAACAGAATTCAGGTACTTTTACTGTGTAACTTATTTAGCCCTATTAGCCATGGCAATAAGGGCAGTCATTCACCTGGTAGCAATATTTAAGGATAGAACCTAGATTCATACCATTTACATCATTATGCACAGCTTTCAGATGTGTTGATAGAGTTGCTGTCTGTTCCAAACACATTCACTGCAACTTGTTTTTTCCCCTCATATTTCTGGTACACTCTTGCAAGGTCATAGTTGAGAAAAGGAGCAGAGTAGCCTCCTTAAATATTACCCCAGATGCCCAGTGTAACAGGTCCAAATAGATCTCAATTCTGAATGTGGTTTTTTTCTGAAAGGAAACATGGAGAGAAAGACTGCAGTATGCTGGAGAAAATTGAATTTAAGATCATCAGTGAATGCAAGTAAGATAAGGTAGAGTCACAGAAATTACAGTAATGTTTTTCAAAAATGGTGGAAAATGAGAAATGTCCTTCACTACATAGATTACATGTCTTCAGTACTCAGTCTAAGTAGAATATTTTACTGCTGCTCAATGAGGATGCAAGCCAAAAAGCAGTGATGTTAGAACAAGAGAAAATAAATAACTATAATATTTAACAGTGTTTCTTTTTCCTGAAAAATTGTCTTGGGGTTAAATTCATTTTGTTATTAACTTATCAAAGATACTGGAGTTTTATCAAAATGTATTCTGACTTGTTAGGAACATTTAGGCAGAGTAAATCCTACCAGCCTGTCAAAATTAAGGACTTTTTGAAGGCTGCCCACATAGCTTCTGTGTTCAAAGTCTATCTTTGTAACATGTTAAGGGTTCCTTGGTGGGGGGGCAGTTTATATGGTATTGCTTTAAGCTTTTAGAATTTCAGTTAGATACAGTTATATTTATTTGTTCAGTATTGTGTATTCTCAACTACACTACAATTGTAAGCTGAATTTTATGTATGTCTAGTCAGTCCATTCCAGCAAAGAGATTAAGTTTAAGGGGAAACTAACTGTGACACTTTATTTTTCTTTTCTATATTTCCAAATATTTTTAACCCAAACATTAGCCTCTTTATGTCTGGCTCTTTATAAAATCTTTGATCTCTCCATGGTGTAGACAGAGTATTGACTTTTTTACTCCATGCAAACCTGAGTAGGGTTGCTAAACATTTTAGTCATGCTTACATAAAATCTCCCAGAAAGCCTAACCTGAGCCCCTTGAGTTCAGGTGATGCCTCTTCTCCCTGACCTCTTCTGCCAAACAAAGGAGAAGGGGGAGGGATCCCTTAAAGGACTAATAACCATTTTCTTTGAGACTAACAGAAAAATGTAACTGGCAGTTTAGGCATTGAAATATTCACTGGAAACATAAAGTGCGGGGGAGAAATTTGTAAAAGGATTCTGCACATGCACATACACACGTTGCCTGCAATAGTGGGAACTGAACACCATTCAGTGAGGACACACTGGAATCTGGATGTAAATGAAACACAGTAATAGGAATAAAACAAACAGGGAAAGAAGAAGGAGAGGAGAAGGGTGGTAAGAGCAAGATGAACATCTGATTGCACATCTTGGGCAATGAGTCACCTTGTAGGTAAAAGATACAAGTGATTTCAGTAATTTCTTGAAGACACTGTTATCAACTGACAATTTGCTACAGGTACCACAGTAATTCAAAGAGTTCAGCAGCTCGAAAACTGACAAAATCAGTCAAATTCTCCCAAGGAGCATAATATTGCTCTTCTGTGTTAAAAGTCTTCTTATTCCTTAGGTTGTGAGCCAAGTGACTCTCATTAAATCAATCATCATCAACTAGACTTGACCAGCAAGTAAAAAGGAGAAGACAATCTACCATTATGTAGGCATCAATTCTAAACTGAACTATTATCTTCAACACCCTGTAGCTCAAAACATAACTACTTAGATTGCTCAGAAAATAACTGTGGCCTGCCAGCCATTTACAGTGGCTATAGCTGCTGCCTACAGAAGACAGATAAATAAATCTCTATTAGAGCATTCCATCATAAAGCACACTCAGCTGCAATACGCTTTTCTCTTAACATCTCTAAAGAGCTATATGTATTCCAGCCTGTGCTGTGGCATGGATGGTATTGTTATTTTATTATTTGCTGCTGGACCATAACGATATGTAATTTATATCATCTATTGAAAAAAGAACAATACAAATAATCAGTAAATGCCTAAGAATCACACTGCTTGTAATAGTTCTGCTGAGGGTAAGTGTACACCTTCGTTGCTCTTTAACACCCTGGAATACCGTGTTCCCTGCAGGGTCATCTTGCTTTATTTAGTATGTATGACTAATTTGAACTGTACAAAAGCACAAGGCTACATCCACTTATGGATAGAACCTATGACATTCATATCTGAAGCACTTCAGGGTAGATTTGTTTTGGGTTATCAAAACTGGATATGTATTCCTCATCCAAGTGACTCCTTAGTAGTCTACTTGAGCTAGTAACTTCTTTTTTAAGTCAAAATTTTCTTTAAGCAAACAGAAGTGAACAGCTATTTTGCAAAAAAATTGCAGAGATTTATACTTTCAAAACTCAGGGTTTTTTTTTCTGATACTAATGCACAGAAATCTTCCCCTGACATCTTCTTTTTTCACTTGGATACTTTTTTTTTTAAATAAAATACATAAACTATCTCATTTAATCCCTCAAGCCCAAGATCAGATCAGAACGTTTGGCTTTATTCTCACGAAGACAACTCTTTCAAGGTGAAAATTGTATTTGAAAACATCATTTACTCAGGATTTCCCTTTGCTTGAGGAAACATTTCTATTGCAAAATGTGGCATGAGCTGATTTTCATCATGCCATGCTTTTTGTGTGATTGATGATCTTCCACAAGGAAATAATATACACAGGTATATTGTTTTTTGTAAATTCCTTCTGAGCTGAGAGGAGCTAATAGGAAAAATGAAACAGCAAAATCACAATTCATTCTGTTTGAAGGAATAATTTTCACATAGTAAAATCCTGTACTCCTTATTAAGCTATTATTCACATTATCTGATTTTCTCAAAAGAAAATAAGACCAGAAGAGGGGGAGATTAATCTAGCTTGAAAAAAATAGAGACAAAGACTCAAATTATTGGGTGGCTCTTGTATTTGCAAAGTTTGGCACCATTATATTATAGTGATGGGCACTTTAGATTTGTAAATAGACAGCTGGGTAGATAGGATTAGAAAGAAGTAGTTCAAACCATTCTTGGATTTATTACTTCTGGCAATACTAATGTTTCTGGTGTAGAGTCCTTATAAGAACGTGGGCAGAGCTTGGCCTTCCAGATCAGGAAGATTAAGAACACAGTATATTCTACATAGTTAATGCTGAAATGATTTTAATTACTTAGCAGATCCTAAAACCCAAAACTGAATTTTTGTCATTTTGACAGAACAAGGGAATGATATGTTCAGTATGGAAATGCTGTCAGGGAGGTATCTGGCAAATTTTCAAGATAGTTTGCAATTAGGGAAAAAAAAAATAAAATTAATGTCACTTGGACTTATTTTCCAACCAGACCACTTTTGAAGTGTCAGCCAACAGAGAAACTTAGTATTAATAAAACAAATTCTATTTTGCCCATTTCTAAATGTTGATGGTGACATGAGATATCCTGCAGAGCTCTTAATGAATTCAGTGAAAGCAAGGAGAGTTGGATCAAGATTTTCA
>WTSP01010927.1:74012-88804 GCA_025331215.1 Actenoides lindsayi
CAAAAGAAGTGTGACCAGCAGGTCAAGAGAGGTTATTCTCCTCCTCTACTCTGCTCTCATGAGACCCTACCTGGAGTACTGAGTCCAGCTCTGGAGCCCCCAGAACAAGGACATTGCTGGAGCACCTCTCCCCAGGGGACAGGTTGAGAGAGTTGGGTTTGTTCAGCCTGGAGAAGCGAAGGCTTGAGGGAGACCTTATCGCAGCCTACCAGTATCTGAAAGGGGCCTACAAGAAAGCTGTGGAGAGACTTTTTACAAAGGCCTGTAGTGATAGGACAAGGGGTAATGGTTTGAAACTGGAAGAGCATAGATTTAGATTGGAAATAAGAAGGAAATTCTTCACTCTGTGAGTGGTGAGACATTGGAATAGATTGCCCAGGGAAGTTGTGGATGCTTCATCACTCAATGTGTTCAAATCCAGGTTTGATGGGGCCTTGAGCAGCCTGGTCTAGTTGGAGGTGTCCCTGTCATGACAGGGAGGGTTGGAAATATATGACCTTTAAGGTTCCTTCCAACCCAAACCATTCTATGATTCTACGAAATTTGGTTTCTAAACTGCACTGTGATATTCCAGGAGCCTTCTTGTTGCACAGAGAAGGACTAGAATCCTGCCTGTGATGTCTGCTTTGGAGGTGCTAATGTGCATGTGTATGCTAAATAATCATTGAATGGCTTTATATGCAGTTTTTCCCCAACAGACATATCTCAGGAGCAATTCATACTCACACACAAGGTGTATTTCAATGATATAGTGCAGTTATGTGAATTCTGGGTCAAAGACATACAAGTATCCATGCACTTGCATTTAAACCCATTAGATGATACATATGCATTATGATCACAGATGACTAAGAGATTAACAGATAACCTGACCTTGGAAGCGAGCAAAAGAGAGTTGACTACTAGTGTGATAGCTGTTTCAGCATTCAGCACCCACAGCGACTGCATTAGCATGCAGATCATATCTCAGGAAACCTACTTTCAAAGAAGGATTAATAATCTATGATAAAATGACATGTTATTTACATCAGAGGAAAGTAAAGAACAGATGCAAGGCAGTTTAACATGATGTAATCCCAGTTAATCCACAGCAAACATTCCACATGAAGAAATCCTGACTTCTGTTCCCTATGAGATTTCATATTCCTTGGTCTATTATAATAAACTACTCAAATCCAACCAGAATAATCTGCAGTTGATTAATTCAGTCTACATTTTGAACTCTTAAATTTACTGCTATACTAGACTTGTTTGGGTTTTAGAATTATGTGCTGGATTTGGCTTTGAATTGCTAGAGAAGAAGCAAAGAGTCCATCACAGCATTCAAGTAAGGAGAGATGAGTATTGCTTGAGATAGCCTAGCTAAATTTCCCCTTAAAGACTGTGCCTTTTCAGAAGTGTCTCCTTTTTCAGCTGTGCTTCCTTCCACTCTCTTTTCGTTTGCTGTGAACCTCTGCAGAAGGAAAAGACACACAGTTTATTTGAGACAACCCAAAGTGACTGACCACATGAACCCTTGCCTGCAGGTATGACACAGAAGTACAGCCTTGCATTTTTTACTGCACAAAATAACAAGGACTCCCAGGTTCACTGCAGCACAGTAGCTGGCATCCATCTTATACCAAAAGAAAGAAAAATTTCTGTCTTTTGATAGGTGCAAGGATTGATTCCCAGCAGACGTAATTGTAAACTTAGGATTCAGGTGTTATTGTAGGGTTCTGCTAAATTTTCTCATTTTAAGAAATACTGAAAACTGTATTTTCTGTTCAGAATGAGCTGAAGCAGCTCTTTTATGTGCAAAGATTCAAATAAAGCATAAACTTTATTCTCAGTTCTCTCTTTCTCCACTTCCTTCCCTTACTTGAGTGCTACCAAAGTTTGATAATAATCAAGAAAAAATGTTAATACTGCTCCAAGTTGTGGGGTTTTTTGGAGGTTTTTTTGTTTGGGTTTTTTTACTGAAAGGCTCCCCATGACCTCAACAGTCTGAGAATGTCAAATGAAAGTGAGATTTGACATAAATAAAAGAAAGGATACAAAAATTTTCAATCACAGAGAGTTTCAATTTATGAATTTAAAAGTAACTCATTTATACTTTTCTTGTAGAAGATATCTCCATTATTCTCTATTATTTCAGCAGAATGAACAATTGCCTTTTAATACAACACACCAAGACTAGGTGATAGATTCTGGCTTCATCTGTCAATTTTCATCCAGTTCTTTTATATAATTTTTTCAGAAAGTTCTTACTAAATTTATCAATGAGTCAGCTAACAACTTGCTTGTCCAGATGAAGGTTTGAACACTACTTCCAGAAGAAAAGTTTACTCATTTAAAATAAAAGTTTAAAGAAATAGAAATATACTTTTAGTTTATTTTGCAAATATTCAATGCACAGCTACAGTTTCCTTCAAAACATAGTTTATTTTGGGTCCATAGCTTGTAAATGAACACTGACTTTCCAAACTAGACCTTTTGCTGCCTACTCATTACTTCTGCTGTACAGTACTTTACAGTTCCTGCCTGTGCAATTTCCTTTTATAAATGTACAAACAAAACAATGAATTAAACATGCTATTGCATGTACTTTTTGGCAAGCATCAAAGATGAGGTAATTGAAGATGGTTATTATTTCCAGCTGTACACTGCTAGCGCATAGTGACATTTAAATAATAAAAGAGAAAGTAAAAAAGGTGTTTTGGTTTTAACAATACTGCCCTCTAAGCATCCCAACTCACTAATTTCTACTAATTATTTCAGATTATACCATTGTCACACAAAGTCTGTGTCTCAGACTATTTAAAAAATTTCTGATATGTAAGAAACCATGGAAAATGCTCTAATAACTAGATAGTTTATTATAGCTGGATACAAGAACCTACACAAGCCACTGTAAAGACCTAAAAGACATAAAATTCACTTAAAGCAAAAAGAAGTTTTCTTCCTCTTTGTTGAAGAATAGATAAATTGTAAAACAGTAACTCATATGTAATTATTACTCTCAAATCTGCAATAAACATATAAGATGCTTTGTAAGAGAGTTGTCAAGGTTTCCCACACATTCTTCTGCTTAACCTTTAGCTCAAGATCATTTCCAGTAAGAAACTATTGTTTCCACCTTCATCTGTTGTCTGGCAACCTACTGCAAGCTGCATTTTATCTGGTACATTTTTTCCTCAAAAATTATAATTTTTGTTACTTAACCATGTAGGTGGTCGTTGAACATAAAGTGGCACTGTTTCAGCTAAACTGTCCAGTGCTAGAATCTTAAGAGATGACTGGTTCTACTGGGAGTGAGAAGCTGGTTTAATTTCCATGCTCTCACTGTAATTCTGTGGAATTAGAGGCCGAATGGAACTTTAAAGATCTATTGTTGATTCCCGTGTGTACACTGATTTTCCATTTGAAAAATAAAACCAGCAAATAATTGGGTTGTTTGAAGTCAATAACCATTACACTTAACAATGGAGAGCACTGGATTGGGCCTGTCAGACCCTTGTTTCAGTAAATTTGTTAAAACTGCAGGATGTAGAAACACTTTTTATCTGTGCTTTGCAGAGGCTCTGTTAATGACATACAGGCCATGGAAATTTCAGCAACTCATAGATTTTGTTGTTAGGCACAACTGGTCCTCCCAAGTTTGTACACCATCCAGTGAACTTATCCTGAGAGGACAGCACACAACTTTCTTCAGTGCCTTCACAGTCATAATAGTATTCTCACCAACGCTTCAGTCTATCCCTCCAGTTCCACATTTATCACAGAATCGCTGAAACAAAGGACTGCAGCTGAGCAATTAACTGTAAAATCTTGTTTAACACCTAATTTCATAAATAGTGAGCTGTAGAGAATGTGGTTCATAAAAAGTGTGAAAAATTTGCAGGTAACTGAGATGCATACTGATGTAAATGTAAGATGACATCAATAGGAATTAAATCCCCCTTAAGATATTAAATGACATCTATTTTGTTTATGGTGTAGAAAAGTCTGACATTAAACAATATTAATCTTGAGTCACGTGGAGTAGCATTGCATTTCTCTTAGCTTATTTTGTAGAAGGAAAACAAAAAAAAACCCAACAAACAACCAAGCAAATAAATAAAAACCCCTTAAACAGGAAAAAAAAGTGTGTGTATATACACAGAATGTTGTAAAATATCTACTAAAGTTCCTGAGATGGTAAAACTTATTCCACTACTTCAATAACACAACTGCCAAAAGACATATTAAGAAAAATCGCATTGCTTGTTTTGTATGCCAAGACGTGAAATATAAGCAAAACCCAAATACTCAAGGCTGGAATATATCTTCAGTGAATTTTTACTTCTGTAAACAATTTGGTCATGTAAACATAGTTGTCAAGTTCAAGACCAGCAGCCTATATGATCATCTAGTTCCTCTTTGAATATATTTACCACATGCATCTGATGGAAGCTTAAGTGATTGATTGCAACGCAGCATTAAAAATACACCTTATTTCCAATTTAAATTTGACTGGTCTCAGGTACATTGTGCTGAATCTAGTCATACCTTTCTTAGAAGACTAATTTTATTCCTGTATTTTCTCCATGTGAAACCATATATACACTGTAATCAACTCAACTCTCAGTTTTCTTTTTGAACATTGAACTGTTTTAAACCTCTTACTGAGAAGCTTTCCAGTCATTCAGTCACACAGAGGCTACTTCCTATTAAATTTTTTCAGCATCCTTTTTCAAATGCAGACACTAAAAATATAAACATAATTTTATCAGCAATTTCTGTAGAAGTATCATATGCATGACTTAGAATATATACCCAGTTCTTCCAAATTAAATGGCACTTTAAAACATTCTTTAGAACTTGGTGAGTAGGATTAGCATGTTGAAAAGCAAAGACCACCACTTTGGATTTTTTTTTACTTCATAGTTTTATTTTTCAGTCTTCTGAAATACATTGCATAAAAAAAACAATTGAGGTGTGGGACTGTGTCCAAAAAAGGCAATGAAGCTGATGAAGGATGTAGAGAACAAGTCTTAGGAGAAGTGGCTGAGGGAACAGGGGTTGTTTAGATTGCAGAAGAGGAGACTCAGGGAAGACATTATTGCTCTCTACAACTACCTGAGATTGTAGCAAGGTGGGTTATTTCTTCTCCCAAGCAACAAGAACAAATAGTCTCAGAATGCATCAGGGGTGGTTTACATTAGACATCATGAAAACTTTCTTCGCCAAAAGGCTTGTCAAGCATTGGAACAGGTTGGCCAGGAAAGTGGTGTAGCCACTATCCTTGGAGGTGTTAAACATGTGTAGATGAGGTGCTTACAGACATGGTTTAGTGATGGACTTGGCTGTGTTGGGTTAATGGTTGGACTCAATGATCTTGAAGGTCTTTTCCAACCAAAATGATTCTATGATTCTATGAAAATAACATCTAGTGAGGCAGAATAAATTAATTAAAATCAGTAGAACTCTTAGGTACCTAATTATTTTAACTTCAGTGAATTATAAGACATTACATGTACATTTCACTTGTGATGAGAAGTACTAGCGGAAAAGGTAGCACATCTTGTAGTGAACATGCCTCACTTTTGCATGCTATCTTCAAGCTGAGGGAGATATATTTGAAATATCTGCATATTCCACAATTCTTGTAAATTATTGTATGACAGTAGAGGTGATCCTTGGTCTTCCAAAGCTGATTCATTTTCAAAGAGTATTCTCTTATATGTTATTTTTATCCTTTCTGACAAATCCTTTTTCAAACACCATTGATCTAAAGTAGTTAACAATGACTTTAAGTTTTATACTGTAAGTGAAACAACAACAACAAAAAAATGTACTCTGACTATCATCTACTGATCTAAAGAGATTCTTCTCTTCATGACTCAGCACATCAGGTTTTCCAAAGTAAGCATATGCTTAAGAATTGAGCTGAAAGGCAGAGGTTTCCTCACAGGCTTATTGCTGGAAATGTCCAACTATTTATTTAGGGGCTGAAAGCTAACTATTTTAAGGATCTTTTTTATTTGGCCTGATTCTAACCTCTTATTCAAGGTAGTGCTATAGATTTGAACCACCACCCTGATATTACTCAAGAATGTAATATTAATAAGGACTGGTGAATTAATTCCTTATACCAGATATTTTAGGCAAAAACATGCTATTTATGAGTGAATATTCAAGTTTACGCCTTGACTAATTTAAAGGTCATACTTGTTAACTGTTGCAAATTTTTGCCTATGGAACCTTTGACATTATAAAATGAAATATAATCTTATAACACTCTAAAATTCCTTCAGCCAATGGATTTTGTTTCATATGATGTAGTATTTCATATCACATCTTGAAAGCATAGCATTCCAAAAACTATTCTTAAGGAAAAAAATGGAAATATATGGTGAAACAGATTATGCAGACACCTGTAAACACCTAACTGTAAATGAATATGTTGTAAACAGGACTGAAAAGGACATGATACTTTTTTTTTTCATTATCACTTGGAAGAATAGGAAGAAATTAACTTACATTACAAAGGGAATAGACAGTATATTGTATCTTGGAGCACATGTACAGTTTTCTTGAGAAAAGGTGAATACCCTACACTTGTATTCCTATTTCATGATGCATAAAAAGTGTCTTGCCATTTCAATTTCTTTCTTTGAAGTCTCTTGACCTGGTACTATACTGCAGGGCTCCAGGGATCAAGTCTCCTGCAGCTCTAATCTTTGGATAGACAAGAAGCAGTTTTCTGCCAGTGAGATGTGGGACCTGCATGTTTGCAAAAAACTTTACTGTGTAAAAAGTGAAGTTTGCAGACTTAAATTCGCTACAA
Source organism: Actenoides lindsayi (assembly GCA_025331215.1). Taxonomy (NCBI): domain Eukaryota; kingdom Metazoa; phylum Chordata; class Aves; order Coraciiformes; family Alcedinidae; genus Actenoides; species Actenoides lindsayi. Next base: position 80,824 of record WTSP01010927.1, read on the forward strand.
ATCCTTATTTCCAGTCAAACAGTTTTAACAATCTGAAAACTGCAGCATTTGAAATTAATGGAATAGATGTCTTATCTCAACAAAATATCTGCTTCTCTAAAATTATATTTGTAAACCTTCAGATTTTAATCTTTGTAAACTATTCTAGTAGAGATAATATAAATGTACAGGATATGGTTTGACTGGAAAGTGCTACTGTCACTTCTGCATCAGGATATTGCAGCCAGTCAAGTCTGAAAATCTGGGACACATTCCTTCTACTCGCACCCTTGTAGTTTGCATTCTGGCTAGTGTGCTAGTTATAATACAGTAATATCTCTTAGATGACATGCTGAATCAAAGTTTTCCAGAGATTAGTGATTACATGGTACATTTTGAAAAAGAGAAGGATAATAAATCTGGTGTCCTGACAAATTTCTTCGGTAGTCTTCATAACCTCTCCCCTTAAGGCAAGGGCATGGTCTCTTTGGAAAGAAGCATTTATGCTCAAAGAGATGTCCTGCTCAAAAAGCTGCTAAAAGATTAACGGATATCCAATGTTCTAGGACACATTGCAATATGCCATTTTTGGAATGCCACAGTTTCACGGTTGCATTAAAGCATAATTTTATTTCTATGCTCAGCCTACAGATTACAGATGGCTCTATTTTCCACTGTTTTATTGCAACACTGGCAATTTAAGATATAGTACTAAAGGTCACACGTTATATAAAAAAGGTATAAGCTGCTTATTTACATGAATTAAAATGAGGTTTTGTATGAATTGAAGGTTGTGAGATTGATTTGGAAATTTTAGCCAAAGAAAATTATTTCCATTTTTACATAGTTAATATCCGTAGAAATGCTACTGCACTTGTATACATATCTATGTGCATATATATATATATAAAAAAAACACTGGCGTTCTTGAGTTCAGTACATAAATTGAAAAAGTAATATGCAGTAGTAGCACTTGAATTAGATGTTTTCCAGGTGAACACACACCTTAAAGAAAGAAAAAGTTTGATTTAACATGTCATGTAAAATATATTACTGTATTGTTACTAGCGCACTAGCCAGAATTCAAACTACAAGGGTGAGAGTGGAAGGAATGTGTCCCAGATTTTCAGACTTGACTGGCTGCAATATCCTAATGCAGAAGTGACAGTGGCGCTTTCCAGTCAAACTGTAAAAATGTAAAAATATTGGTAGTTCTCAAATATAAAGTGCTTTCTTTTTTCTCTATGAAATGTTAATTAACTCTATCACAGTGTCTTTTTCATCAAAACATAACTTACTACTAAGCAGAGAAAGAAATGTAGATGTTGATTTTCCTGAGTGTTTCCAACCAACATGTTGACACTTTTTTGGAAATTACACAGGTAAGCAATCATAGACATATTTATACCATTTAAGAAAGAGATTTTTTTTTAGAATTTAAAAACACATTTCAAGCATTTTGGAACATTTTGGGGTGTGTTAGGCAATTAGCTTTCAGGTATGTAAAACACGCTTCCCTGTTGTTACAGTGGAGGGTCTTTCAAATTGTTACAGTTCAAAGTATTGTACTCACTTTGACCCTCCTTTACCCATAGAAACTGGCAGGATTATACTTATGGTCTCATTGATGTACCCATATGGACTAAGTGGCAAGAGCTGTGGGCCTGGAATGCCAGCTTGTGTATTATTGTTGCTGAATAACACAGCATATAAGTTTTACATTGGAACATAAACACTAATGTGCTGTTAAATTAAGGTATTATGGTTACGTATTGGGATGGAGTGAGTGTAATGTCTAATCTATGCCATGTGCAAGATGTACATTCCTGGAGCCTGAAGCCCTCTGCTTGCACTTGGTGTGTTCAGGGACCAGCAGCAATGACAGCTGCTTTGGACTGGGATGCTACTGGAACATTGTGGCTCCTTTTCAGAGATGATGCCCTGCTTATTTGCAGATACCAAGTTTGTTTTCAGAAGCAAGGAACCTGTTTCTGAGGTACTCTGAAAAGCTTGAAGAACAGAGCTCACGCTCCTCAGAGGGCTACAGACTAATATTGCTTTCAGGTCTGCAAAGAATTTGTGTGAGGATTGCCTATACACTTGGAAAATGAGTGAGAAATCCAGTGAAGGTATTCAAATAAATCACTGCACAGCCTAACATCATGAGACTGTGATCATTTAGGCATATATTACCCCTTGAGGATAGATTTGAACACATGGACAATTCTCGCAGCCTCTCTGGAAGTCTGAGAAGATACTAGATGGAATAATTTGCAGAACCAGAGGCCCTCATCCCTTCCTTTTGGCATAAAAGGTATTTTATAGGAGTCATTCCCCTGCAACAGCATCTGAAAAAAGGAATCTTCTGGGAACAGGGAGTCTTCTGGGAACTGACATTAGAAAAAGATTGTTAAAAAAGTTTGAATTAAACATAAGATGCCAGCGATTCTGAAAAGATCCTAAATATGAAGTATGTTAAACAGAATAATTCCATTATTCCATTCACTTTTCTGTCTTCCATTCTCTATAAATGCAGATAAGCTTACATTATTTTTAATGATATATAGTGCCCACACTATGCCTGATGTCAAAGGTATTTCTATGGTATTTGATAAGAGCTTAGCTCACTTGGCAATGGGCACAACTTAGCTAGGAATACATACATGTAAAAAGAGTGACTGCAGAGAGCAAATCCCAGTTTTTGCTCTACTAGCATAAATCTCAAGTAAATATCCTAAATGAAACAGCTAAAGAAAGTTCAGAATTAATTAAGGTCAAGCAATGAACAAATGAGGTAGTTTAAAATCTGTTTCTATTAGAAATCTGTCTGCATCACAAATTTAAAGACCTCCTTAATTTAGGCTAGGCTGCAAAAAGATGACAGGCTTTGGAGACCCCAATCAACTGCCAGCCAGGAATAAAGAGTGTGCTGAAAATGTGACCAATGCATTCTTGGATTCTGCCTGACCAAACTACTACCCTCTTACATCTGTAATTTGAAATCTAATGCAGTGGTCATTCCAGGGACTCCAAAGCAATCCAGAGTAATAAATTAACAATTGTGGGTGGAGGTAAAAATGTGAGGATGGCTTTAAGGGTGATCCTGTCATCAAGGCCCATCTATCCTCACGCTCTGTGCTCACATGAAGATATAAGCTAATTTTTCTGGAAGAGTAAGAATTTAGCAAATGTATACACTTTTGTATCATTCTAGCTCCAGGGCTTTCTGACCCAGATATGTTTTCTGCAAAAGATAGAAGTAACAAAGATTGCATAGAAACCACTACTTCCCTTTTGTCTCCACAGTCTGTGATAAAATCCATGTTTGGGAGACCTTGTTTAAGGTAAATGGACTATATGAGGTCAGGTTATGCCACATATTGGCATAAAATGAAAGGGACCAGGCTTATAGGACAGATTTTATAAACGAACAAACAAAAGATAAATAATACGACAGAGCCTCTGGAAAGCAAATTACTCCAGGAGCTTTCTGATGACTAAATATGATTGTTACCCTCTGCTCCTGACCTCCTTAATGTGGTTAGCATAACTAATGTCATTTTATGAGGCAAGCAGCCATTCTCTGTGATCATGTGAGCCATGTATTTGTTCCCTTTCCCTCATTATCAGGTCCTGAAGGTCTTGTGAATGAAGCAGAAAAAACAGATTATTTCTTCCTCTCCCTACCAGCCTCAAGGTCCAAGGGTGCCAGGACAATTACTGTCTTCCTCACCTTTAAGGTCCCAAGCACCTGGCCAGCCAGGTGATGATGAAGACCCCATCACAGAACAGGAGAGTGTAATAGCTCCCAGAGCACTGTCCGTAAATTCAGTTCCAAGTCCTAAGTGAGGAATCTGGACCAGAACTGCTGCTGGAGAGTTAAACCTGGGAGCTCTCAGTGGCCAGGGATGCCTCCACTGTCTTCTGCTTCTTCTGTGGACTAAGTGACTTGTATTCACAGAATCACAAAATTACAGAATGTTAGGGGTTGGAAGAGACCTTGAAAGATCATCTAGTCCAACTCCTCTGCCAGAACAGGATCATTTAGATAAGGTAACACAGGAACATGTCCAGGTGGGTTTTGAATGTCTCCAGAGAAGGAGACCCCACAACCTGCCTGGGCAGCCTGTTCCAGTCTTCTGTCACCCTCACCATGGAGAAGTTTATCCCTGTCCTATCATTCAACATCACTGAGAAGAACCTGACTCCATCTTCCTGACATTCACCCTTTACATATTTATAAGTATTAATGAGGTCACCCCTCAGTCTCCTCCAAACTAAAGAGACCCAGATCTGTCAGCCTTTCCTCATAAGGGAGATATTCCACTCCCTTAATCATCTTTGTGGCTCTGTGCTGGACTCTCTCAAGAAGCTCCCTGTCCTTCTTGAACTGAGGGGCCCAGAACTGGACAAAATATTCCAGATGCAGCCTCGCCAGGGCAGAGTAGAGGGGGAGGAGAATCTCTCTCGACCTACTAACCACACTCCTTCTAGTACACCCTAGGATATCATCGGCCTTCTTGGCCACAAGGACACATTGCTGGCTCATGGTCATCCTGCTGTCCACCAGGACTCCCAGGTCCCTTTCCCCTACGCTGTTTTCCAATAGGTCAGTCCCCAACCTGTACTGGTTCCTGGGGTTGTTCTTTCCTAGATGCAAGACTCTACACTTACCCTTGTTATATTCAATTTAATTTCTCCCTGTCCAACTCTCTGGCCTATCCAGGTCTCGCTGAATGGCAGCACAGCCTTCTGGTGTGTCAGCCACTCCTCCCAGTTTTATGTTGTCAGCAAACTTGCTGACAGTGCACTCTGTTCCCTCATCCAGGTCATTGATCAATATACTGAATAGTACTGGTCCCAGTACTGATCCTTGAGGGACTCCACTAGATAACAGGCCTCCAACCAGACTCTGTCCCACTGACCACAACTCTCTGACTTCTATTCTTCAACCAGTTTGCAATCCACCTTACTACCCGATCATCCAGATCACTACAGACTTGTCAGTCTGACCTCAGTGCCAAGGAAGGATATGAAGCAGGTCATCTTGAGTGCCATCACATGGCACATACAAGGCAACCGGGTGATCAGACCCAGTCAGCATGGGTTTATGAAAGCCAGGTCTTGTCTGACTAACCTGATCTCCTTCTACAACAAGGTGAGCCACCTAGCCATTGAGGAAAAATCTGTGGACATTGTCTACCTGGACTTTAGTAAACCCTTTGACACTGTCTCCCACAGCATTCTCCTTCAGAAATGTATGGCACAAGGCTTGGATAAATAGTCTTCACTGGATAAGAAACTGGATGTCTGGATGGCTGGGCTGAAAGTGTGATAGTGAACAGCTAAATCTGACTGGTGTCCAGTCAGAGGTGCTGTTCCTCAGGGTTCAGTACTGAAGCCTTTTCTCTTCAGTATCTTTATTAATGATCTGGATGAGGGGATAGAGTGTACCCTCAGTAAATCTGCAGATGACACCAAGCTAGGTGGGTGTGTCAATCCCCTAGAGGGTAGGGAATCTTTACAGTGGGACCTAGACAGGTTAGATCAGTGAGTCAAGGTTAATTGCATGGGGTTCAACAAGGCCAAGTGCCAGGTCCTGAACTTGGGTCATAACAACGCCATGGCAAGCTACGGACTTGGGATGCATGGTTGGAAAGCTGCAAGTTGGAAAAGGACCTGGGGGTATTGATCAATAGCCGACTAAATATGAGTCAACAGTGTGCGCAGGTGGCCAAGAAGGCCAATGGCATATACACAAAGTAGAGCTTTTATAGCAGGCAGCAAGACATTGTGACATGTTTTAATAGCCTCCTTGATCTGGACAATTAGGAGCCACGCCTGCCAGACATGTCCTTTTCCACAGCAAACATGACTCATGAAACTGGTCATCTTTTTCCTGATCTTGTTCAAAGCACAAGAAAACATGATTTGGCCCTTTCTAAACTTGAAGAGGAGAAACAGGAGATAAAAAAATTGATAAAGCGTGATATGTACTGACTTCCCCACGGGGAGGGACAGAGGAACAAAATGATAAACAGATGACCAGAAACTTTGATGAAGACTGTAAAACTCTCTTCAACCTTTCCATCCCATGGGAAACAATATCTTGCAAGTAACAGGCCCTGGGCAGTATAATGTTTTGCACTTCACTTGCCTTGGGTTTAACCTTTTATTTCTGGTGGCATTAAGCAACATCAGCATGTCTTAAAATAAGGAGGTTGTCTACAGGTAGTAGAGATCACTGTGTGGGTGTCTTTGGAGAGGACTTCTTGAAATCCACATCAATAGGATAATTTAGACTGCAGAATGTATATGTATATATATATATATGCAAGAAATGGTCAGGAACATCTTCTATTGAAGAAACTTTAAGAAAGGTAGAGGTAATAATTAGGATAAAAAATAATTATATTTACATAAAAAGATCTGAACAGTTTCATGAAGGAGGAATGGTGTCTGGGTGACTATAGTCAGCTATAGGCCTCATGAAATATGTGGCAAAAGACACTCTTGGACAGTGAAGCAAATCTGTGAGAGATAGACATGAAAGCAAATGGTAAGAAAGAAGAAAGCAAAAGATAACTTTTTTTAACTAATTTTTTACCTGTCCTATAAAACACTTGTGTCTCAGATGTTTTCACTTTGGGAAACTAAAACAAAACCACAAGTTCCAGTCAAGACAGAGTCAAGACAGTGAGACTAGAATTATCTGAAGAAGCCATGAGAAACTTGGAATAGGCACAAGGAGGCAGAAAGAGGAATTTTATATGCAGCACACTTCACCAGCCCTCTGTTCCTCCAAATGAGAAGGTTATGGCATTACTCCATAGAGCTATTGGAAACAGACAAACTTTTCTGCATATTGCTCATGTTTTGTACATGAGCCAACTCAAAGCCATATTCTCAAAGATCTGTGAAAAGCATACTTTCACATTTGCATGGCTGAAAAATTATCTACTTTTTTTTTTTATGATCATACACAGGGAGCAAAACACCATTCCTCATCCTTAGGTTGTGTTGGGGAGAGAAAAAGAATAGCCTTTAACTGCCTCTCCCCTTAACCTGTGAGCACTTCACTATAGACTTCTGAGCTGAGCTTCCATGGGTCATGCTTCCCACAGTGCTGTACTCTGATGGATGTGGTAATTGGGTGAGGAACCCAAGTGCATTGAAGAGTCCCCATACTCTTTCGGGTTCCCCTAACTGCATGGACAACTTTGGCAATGCAGAAATGTAATGGAAGCCAGAACCTAACCCTAGATGTAAGATATAGTATAACCTAAATCTGCATACAAATTCTCCTGTCTAACACTGTTTTTAGACAAAAATCAACACTGTGAAGGTGTGAACATTTATATAATAAGGCTATTGCATGTATTCATTCTTTAGAAAGCTTGTGACCCCAAACTAAGGAGGACATAGTCTTAAGCAGAGAAATGTGGGAGTTATTTGAACAGTGTTACTTTTCTAAGGTCTCAAGGCAAAAAAAAACCAAAACAAAACAACAAAACAAACAGACAAAAAACCCACAACAAAACTAACAAACAAAAAAATAAAGTGTGTAAATGGATTGGTTTGATCAGGCAGGCTGGCAAATATAACATTGAAATTAAAAAGGCAAATAAATGTCTCATCTTCCTTTACAAAACTTAAGAATTTTAATTTAAACATAATTAGAATTTCAAGTAAAGTACTTCACATTATCCAGTCACCAGCGAACATGCAAAATAATGCCGTTATGAAGAAAGCTAGTTTAGTTTAGTTCTGTCAATGCTGACAACTGTAAAACGTAGAAATTTTCTTAGGGGACTTGCATGAACACAGACAAAAATTTTCAGCAGAAGAAAAAAAGTGAGAATGAGACTGAAGTGGAACAAGAAAAGTCCTCTTAAATCCAGCTATAATTGGATGGCTGATAGGTCTTGAGGAGAGGAGAGGAGAGGAGAGGAGAGGAGAGGAGAGGAGAGGAGAGGAGAGGAGAGGAGAGGAGAGGAGAGGA
>WTSP01010928.1:0-22959 GCA_025331215.1 Actenoides lindsayi
TGGCAAAGCAAAAACCTAGAGAGCTGCATGGGAACATTGACGTTGCTGCTTTTTTTAGGAGAGGTTTATAAAACAATTGGTTTTCACTGTACTGAGTTGTTGGGCTGCAGTTGGCTACCAAATGTAACCCACTACAAGCAGGTCTGACCTATATAATTAGACATTTAGAAACAGAAGCACAGTAATACCTAGTAAATTGACTGTTAACAGCATTTAATGCTCTTAAATTGGTCATTAAGTGCTGAATAATTTCTGGGGTATTATTGATATTATGAAGCATTAAAAGTGGTTTTATTTATTCTTGTAAGCCTAATGGACTCAAACAAATTGAATGTGTTTGAAAAGGTTGGTTTTTGCTTGTTGATTCTGTGACATCTTCTAATCAGTTTAATGGGATAAACCAGAAACAATCACAAAAGTATTCTGGAACACCTTTCATGTCCATCTTCCCATTAAATGGGAATGTATCTCAGAGACCCTGGCATTACCAGCTAGGCATGAAAAGCCCAAGCTTACAGTTCAAATCAAAGGCTGAAGTAGAGCTGATGCGCACACTGACATGTACACAGTCCCTGCAGACTAGCTGGGATCCATCTCTCTGCTGCTGAGTGGGCGCAATGTTCTATTTTTCCCCTGAACCCACAGAAAACCAGAGACAATATGTATCTAATAAGGTCCAATTCAATGGGAGAAATGTCACTGCAATGTGCCACTGAGTAAGTTGTTTAGATCTGGTCTGGCTTCTTCTGGAGACAACGGCTGGTCTCGTCGCAGCAGCATCAGACCCAATTTGCAGAACTGGTCCCCAAACCCAGACTCAGTATATTCTTCATTGAACCACTGATCTTTAAAAAAGAAAATTAAAGGCAGTACGTCTGACAGTTCAAAGCATGTCTCATTGCCATTTGTGTTGGCAAAGTATTTCTCTGATCTTCACTGGGTCTTTAGATGCAGTAAATCTTCAAGCGTTTCGGGTGCCCAGACACACATGGCAGCTCCCAAGGGCAGATTTTTAAACCAATTTAGGCTTTTGCTTCCTTAATCAGTGGGAAGGAGCACCTAAATGTCTTTATAAATCTGGCTCTGAATCATGCACCACTAAGGAGCACACTATTTAGCAAAATCCCAGTGTAACTATTTTAAAGGGGATGAAACCAAAAGTGTCTTACAGAAGTGTTTGGAGTTAATCCAGCAGTTTGCATCAGATCCACCATTTTAAATAATGAGACTGAGCAACACTTTTTAGTTTGCTCATATTAAAATCTTAATCTTACTATGATTTGACTCATGAGCTCTAGTACCAAGATGCTTCTGAGTACAGTGAGACTCAAGGTGATGGTCATGCTTCTTTTCTGCTCTCCTAGATCATGCTACGGTCCAGCCTTTGGAAGATCTTTTGTCCCATATGCCCACAGGGCAGATCCTGCTGGCTCCTTTAGCTGTTTTGTCTTTCCAAGGCTTGAGCCATGTTCATCCCAGATCTGCATGACTCAGGAGTGGTGGGCTGGGAGCCGGAAGGAAGCAGAGTTGACTGGTGGAAGGAGCCTGGAAAGCAAGAGTGGGCAGCAGTGAAGAAAAAGTGATGGAGGACTAGGGTTAACAGAGACTACAGGGGTGAGCAGCCCAGGTTGAAGCCCTAGAAGCAAACAGCAGAGGGACAGGTCGGAAGGCTGAAGGAGTCACAATCAGGGGAGCTAAGACCTTACCTTGGTCCTTACTGGAGCTCAAGGTCCACCACAGACCTTAGCATGCACCCCTGCCTTGTCCCAGCCACCTCAGCTGGGAGGGAAGTGAAGATCAAGGCGGGCCTGGAGTCCAAGTCAGTGGCTCCTCTGCTCCAGGAGCTAGGCTGCTGCTGGCACTGGCTGTGAGCAGTAGCTTGTGCAGCACCGAAATCTGCAGCATCATGGGCTTTACAATATGAGGAAGAAATAGTTAAAATTGCATTTCTCCAAGAGCATTTTTGGTGCAAAAGAGGAAAAGGCAAGAGGGAGAAAGCCAAGGGGGGGTCTTCTGCCAGGGTTTTACACTCTGCAGCAACGGCAACCTTCATGGGTAGTGGAGAGATTTTCCTTTATTGCTGTTCCCTGACCACTGCTGGCAGAGAATGAGCAAACTCATGTCTTAAAATCAGACTCCTCAGCGGACCACTGGGCAGCTCAGACATATGAAAATGCACAGATTTCAATGTGCAAAACCTTGTGGGGGGGTGGAAAGCCAGCTCTGCAGTCCTGGGATTTTGGAGGGCTTCTTGCTACATACACACTCCAGAACAGTCTGTTGATGTGGGAGAGCTCGTTTTCATCTGTCAGGGTAATTTGATAAAACAGAGTAAGAGGCAAAAGAGATCAGAGAGAGAAGAGTAAATGAACAATCCAGGGAATCAAACAAAAGACAATTTTGTCCCACCTTTGTGAAATCAGGGCCCTCAGGAACATGCAAATGTTCTGTGAAAGATGTGGACGATCGTAGTCATATGTTTTAAATTTAATTTTCACAAAGAAAAATTATTTCCCTGTTTCAAATAATACAACATATTGTGAGCGCAAGCTATTCCATCTCTGTACCTCAAAGGTTTGAGCCTAAAGCTCTTGCTCATTCCTTATTCAAGTAACACTTCTGCCTACTTATGGGTAGAGTTGTTAGAAGTTAGAACGCAAATTAAATGCTGCACAGGTGAGAAGCAGGACTTAGGTACAGATCAAGCAAAAGTGATGACATGTACCATGGGGGGGGGCTGGGCTTGTTTTTCTTAAAGAATGAGCTGCTCTCTTAGAAGCACATCAAAATTTCTTTGTGGCTTCCCATACTTACTTCAGGTAGAGTGAAATCTAGTAGCTGGAATGGGAAGATGAAACGCCTGGACCAAAATGGCTAATTCTTCATTCAAAAGCAACAGGTGGTTTGCTGAAGGTTGCAGAGGCAGTTCTTCTGCTAGCTGGGAACTCATTTACTGGTTATTACATTCGAGAAAGCAATGTGCTTTGCACATGTAACCTCTCTGCATTTAACTTCCCCGTGTGTAAAATAAGAGCAGCAAAATACAATACTCAGCTTTCTGAAGTGTTTTGGGATATGCTGTATAGCTACATCAGTGTGTGTGCATTAGAACACACAGATGTAGATGTACAAGTGCACACATGAGGTTTTTTTCATAATGAGAACATGTGCTACATGCCTATCTTTATATTTATATCTGTATTAAATGCAGTTGTGTTTATATTCCAATTCCAATTTTGCTCATGTCACCACCATACAAATACTCCTTCCAACCTACATCTCACCATCTTGTCTAGATCATTTTAGAGGACTGAAATGTCTGAGTAGATTATTCATTACATTCAAAAGTCATTGTCTCTTTGATTACAAAACTTAAAAATGCTTAGTTGGAAAATGCTTAAAGGAAGGAGTGTCTTTCTGTGTCATTCTGATTACAAAATCGCTGTTAAAGAAGATATACACTTGCAAAAAATATCCTGCCCTTTTTCTTTTCTTCTACCACTCTGAACGTTCTCACAGGAGCATCAGGAGATTATTCTGTAGGAGCTATTTCATGTTTTCTTACTATTTTAAATTGATTTAATTGTATTTGAATAAGGGTCTCTACTCTATTTACAAACCCAGCTCCCTCTGAAAGAAGAGTGAATTTGGCTAGCTGCTTTGGGAATAGGTCATGCTCCTACGTAATTATTTTTTTTTTCTTCAAACTAGTATATTTTTCATCAACGACACTTCACAACAGGGAAGAACGGGTGTCAGGTTTCAGTCTCATATGTTCTGTAATTTTACATTCTGTGGCAATGCCCACGGTGCTGGAATAATTTGAAACAGAACTACAATCTTTCCAAGTTTTGTAGAATAAATGTTTAGAATTGGTAAGAGTTTTGAAATGCAAATGTCACATTTTTTTTCGAACAGTATGTGATTAATTCTTAAAGTACTAACAATGCTTGCCTGTGCATGGAATTAGCAATGGGGATGGAGATAAGACACCTGCAGGCAAAAGAAATGTGGGTGCAATTTTGGACAGGGAACCTGCAATGCTCATTATTTAAAAACAGAAACCCAGCCCTCTGAGAAAGGGATGTCAAGACTTGTCAGTTGAGGAAGGTCCTCATGTTCCTGAGCTCCCCAGCAAAATGCTTCCCAGGACCATAGCCATGAATTCAGCAATTCTTGACATCCATGGGGTGCCTCCTGTAGGCAGGGAGCCCGCAGAAAACAGACTGGCATGGGTCAGCTCAGGAGGACACCCAGGGACCACCTTGATGCTAAATTGCAAGACAAATGGGGTTGTAGCCACCAGAACTGTCATGGTCCCAGCTTCAGCCAACACCATGGGAGGAAAGGAGACACAGTGAAAGTGAAGTCCCACTTTGTCAAGAGCTTTGACTCACACCATAGCAGACAATCCCTGTGATAGATGAATTGCCACTTAGGGTCTTGATTCACATGAAAAGTAGAGATGCCCCAATCTCCTCCCCTTACTCAATATGTAGCACTGCTGATAGCTGTAACCTGCCTCTGATGGTTTGGCAGTAATGGGCTTGGCCAAGAACATCCAACTTTGAACTTAAGATTATTTTCCTACCTGGTAGACTTGAGGAGAATTGCCACATCAACAGTGAGCTTGATACCCCTCACCCTGATGGCTACAGCTGGGTTTCAGTCCCCTGCACCACCTGGCTTCACTCACTGAAACTCCAGGAAAAGAAGGATTTCCCTGGCCCCAGCTGCCTTGCGGATGGCCAGGGAACTGAGCTGTGTGCTAAGGACCAGTGATACGCAGACTACATGCAATAGAGAGAGGGAAGATGGTATGTGAAGGGCAGTAAGACTTCATGCCCAGGAAGTCCCTCCTACCCATGTCCTGCACCAGGTGCAACCACAGGGCTGGGAAGGCCATGTTCTTACACACATGATGCCCAGGAAGTTCAGAGATGGAAGCCTGAGGAGCAATCAAAACTTGTGACAGTGATTCCAAGAGGCTTCAAACTATTTTTTAGCCCAGCTGGTGCCATCTGTCTTTATAGGGCACAAGGAGTCATGGACACGGTGTTCACACCTGGATTCCATTTAATTTTCTCTCCTTCTCCCTCTTCTACAACAGAAAAAAGTCTCTCCCATTACTGTTTAAATACTCCTATTATAGTTTTGGTAGCAGCTGCTACTCAAAAGATTACCTGATTATATCTTCTGGGGAAGAGTGTTTGACCTCCAAGAGCTATTTGCTAGCCACATCCAAGTGGCCTGAGTGGTGGTGCTCTCTGGAGACACCGCTGGGGCAACTTGCTCTCCTGAGTGGCCACAGCAGACTGTTGGAAGGAAAGAGTGGAGAGCACTCCATTGCCTCTGCTGTGCCAAATCTCCTGCCCCTTTCTGTCCCCTCTCTCACCACTTACTCTCAGAGATCATGCTTCTTCAAACAGGGATGGGCCCGAGTCTGAAAATTTGCACCCATCCCTCCCATTTGGGCTTGTCAGTTTGCAGAAACAGAGGGTTGACTGCAAAAATCACATAGGAATTTTTGCCAGGTGTAGTGGGATTTGGATTTCAGAATTTGTTTTAATCCTACTTCTATTTTATCCTGACAGCTTCCCTATTTAATACTTACTACTGCTGTTGAAAAAAAAGGTCTATGTGGCAGGCAGAAATGTGACCTTTAATGCTTTCTTCCCCAGTGTTTAAATAAAATACACAATCATGTCAACGCAGACTGAAAGCTAGCAATGGGTCTTGCTGTGTCTAATCCACCCAGTCGTGCTGACTGCTTGGAGTACTGAGTCCAGAGGCAAGGGCTGGAGTCCATTCTTTGTAACCAACCTGCCACATAACACGAAGCTTGGCCATGCCTAAACGCCTCTGACGCCAGTTAATGCAGCTTTCAAATACAGAGATCATCATCTGTAAATACAACACTTGCCATCTAAAGGCTTTAAAAAGCTTTTCATTTCTTGTAAAGAGCATTCCGTGTAAGAATAAAAAGAGCTACATTAAAGCTAAGTTGGCATTGTTATCTACAAACACTAGCTTAAATGAATAAGCTCGTAAGCTGCTAGCAGTTTATTTTATTGAAATCCCCTGCGAATGTGCTCCAAACCATGATATCTATATGTGAAAGATTATAAATTGTTTTTCCAATGTTTAAGTTGGAAACAGTAAATTCCACATTTTTAAGTAATTCTATTTGTTATATGGAGTTTTCTCTTGAGTACTCTCTTGATATTTGCAAGGGCTTTTCAGGAGTGAAGAATCTGTCTTTCTGATTATAAAGAGAAAGCAGTTCATGTGACGTGAAGCTTTGTCAAATGCATAAAAAAGCTACCTGGATTAATTACTCTACTTTTGCTAACATCGAAAGAGAAATCAGTTCTAACTATAGCTACAGACATTACTTCAGTGAAGATATTTTCAGCAGTACAGGTTATTTCCGACCATAATATAAGTGCAAGATAATTTAAATTAATATAAAAGATCCTTTGGGGGGCCATATTTTTTAATTGCGATTACACAATGAATATTTGATACCTATATTTGGCATATAATGAGGATTAAAATTATATTCCCCAAACAGAGATTTAATAACAATGTAAACTACCGAGAACTTCATTAAAGAGGCTAAGGCATTAGAAATGAGATTTAAAGGTGGCCAAGGGGAAAATCAGAAACTTCAAACACCTCTCCTAATATAAATTGCAATATTTAATATAAAACACGAAGAGCTGACGCGAGCCTCAATCAAAGTGTTAAGAAGCTGCCTTTGAAACCAAGACATCCCTGAAGGAAAACCCCGTAGCTGAAGACCCTGCCCTCGCCTTGAGGATCAGTGTGCTAAAGTCCAGCTCCAGTGAGAGCCACATTCAGCCTTGCACGGGCACGTGTCACCAGCTCCCTGGCAGGACTCCCACCTGCAGCTGGGGAGCACACAGGGCAGCTCGGGGTGGCATTGGTGCTGCCAGGTGTCATCACCGAGGCTGGGGATTGCACCGCAGACCTTCACGGCATAAACCTCTACAGCTTTCACCGAAGAGCATGTCTCTTGGGTTGAGAACAAGAGCAGACTCTTACTTGGCGGCGCAGCGGTGGAGCAGGATGCGCAATGCTCACTGACCTGTGGGTATATTATGTATTATGCAGTGCGTTTACTCCTTCTCCCCGAGCCAGCTGTGAGCCAATTGCTCCCCCAGCCCACCCTTACTCAAGAGCAACGCTACCTGCCCAGGGTAGAAAGCCCAGCCACAGCTGCTCCATCTCTGGGAGGGCTTCATGTACATGAAACTGTGCAAAGGTGCCAAACACTCTCTATGGTGTGAAAGCACAATATATCTTTTGCCTCACCCAGGTTTAGGGAGGCGGTTGTTAATGCCTATAGCACTGGTGCTGCGGCTGGGGCAGGGAGCTGGGAGGTCCCAATGTTTTATTCTAGGATTTCAGTCATTCAAAATGAAGAACTAAAATTTTCAAGAAAGGATCTTCACACAAGGCTCTTAAGTTAGTCTTTGGGTATCTGAACAGATACCTGAAAGCACAAAATGATTGACAACTCCATTAAGGTTCAGCGACCTTTCCAAACTCAGGCTGCACGTTTTCATAAATATGTCTGCATGCCAGAGCTGCCCATCTCAGGAAAAACAGACAGGGCAGCTCACCTCCTTCCAACCCAAAAAGCCTCCCCTGACCCACACTAGGGACTCCTGCACGGAACAGTGGGGCCATGGGGTGCACATTCCCACCTGCCTGGATCCCATCCCGTAACAGGAGGTCCCCCTCCGGGTATTTAATCTCAGGTTCAGTCTTAGAGTACATAATTATTCCCAGCCCCAAATGCAGACAAGGTGTCTTGCAGGTTGCTCCCCTCTTCTCTGACAAAGGCTTTGAGGCAGCTCGCATCCCTTGAACACATTTTCTACCACATAAATAAGTCTAAGTACACGTCTGTCTTTTCATGAGCAGTGTTATTTCCAGCTGCAGCAGTGTGCGTCACTTGACTAAGAAGCTATATATACATATCTATGCATCTATATGTATAGTTCTGTGTGTGTAGGTATGTGAGTACGTACATATGCTATATATGGATGCATATGGACCTATAGGTATGCATTTGTGTATATTTTTATATATACATATGTATCTGTGTGTATTCACCTGTGTGTTCGGCAGGGCGGGCAGTTCAGATCACGCACCCTGTCCTATCCTGGCAGATGTCATCATCTGGGCCCTGTCCTGTAATGTTTCACATCTCAAAATTAATGATATACCTGTAAAGTGCAGAGTAGTGCCTCCTCTCAGCTCCGATTGCTTTTGTTTTCACTGCCGTATTAATCATCTCCCGCTGATATGTGGGAGGAGATTCTGATGATGAATATGTGTTAAATAATTTGCAAGCATTCATTTTTTTGTCCTGGTTTTCCAACGTACCAAACTGGCATAAATATTGGCAGAATTTCCTTTAATCCTCCAAGGGATCCATGATTTGCTCTCCATCTTGAGTCTTAATCTCTCTAATATGTTGTTGGGTCAGTTATCCAAGATGGAGTGTGTACAACCTTTCCTGACTTGTTTTTTTTTTTCTCTTTCCTTTTCTAACATTGGTTTTGACAGGAGAATTGCCTCTTCCCTCTCTGCTCATCGAATAAATCTGCATCCCACCCTTCGCAGAGGGGAGAATGGATGGAGTAGCTAGATTTTTTTGGACATGAAGTGGTACCTTTGCGGGTCCCTAATTCACCCTTCCAAGACTCATAATTGCCAACAGAGGTCTTTTTTCCGTCTCATAATATACAAAATGATCTGCCCTTTCATGATTGCCTTGAGAATATCCCACAAAGCTGACGGTGAGGGAGCAGATGCCTCATTCAATTCCAAATAGAAGGAAATCTGTTGTCTCAAATAATCCCTAAATTCAGACACTTTCAGCCAGCTATTATCAAGAGACCACATTTTAAGAGCAGATGTGTTATTAAGGCTGAGAAATGTTATGAGTACTTCGTGATCTGACAAATGAATTCAGGCTATCCAGCATTCCAACATTTGATCTTTTAATAATTCAAAAAATGAAATGGAAACCACTGGGAGAGGAAGGGGAGGGGGGTCCCTTCCACAAGACACTGACCTGGAATTTTAAGGCTCACTTACATTTTCTGGAGAATACTGCCAGTGGATATCTGGGGCGCCTGCTGCTTACACCAATATTATCATTCCTTCCCTGTGATGCCTCCATCTCTGCCTTACGAGTTAATCTCGTGTTTTTGCCACCCAGACTTGTGCTGCGCACCTATCTAATGAAAAGGTTCATTTGGATACAGCAGCATTCAGAGGCTACTCAAAAGGCAAGTCTGGTTCTCATCTCACTTAGGCATATGTGACTGCGCTGCCTGCCATGAAGCACTTCTGCTTCACACATGTGTGAGGGAGGTTAGAGATGGGGCTGGGGTCATGCCCAAAGGGTGCAAACAGTCCATAAAAGTTTGCCTTGCCAATGTAACAGCTAACTCGCGTTTCACCAGGCAGTGCATAAAAATTACTGTCTTTAAGCAGGAGTCTGGAGAAACTGCTCATTTTCTCTCCTGCCGTCAAGTTCCTCCCTCTAGCTGATGCTTCAGCTGGTGTCCTCAGGGGCAAATAGAGCCTGGCTGCCTATGTAGGCAGCAGGCAAGGAGCAAGCAGCACCACAGCCCCACACAATGGGGAAGTCCGTGAGCAAACATGTGTAAGAAGGGCAGGAAGGCACAGCAGCGTGAGGTACCGAGGCACGGCCGTCTAGACAGCAACCAAATGAGCAGTCTGGGCGTGCAGAGCAGCATACGTGGCTGTTCACCTGGCTGCAGGAAATTAGCTCGCTCTTCACTGGCATTGCCCACAGGACAGCTTGCTGTGGGTTACTTGCCTCCGGGCTGGCACCATGAGTGCTTTGTCCTACTCACAGACACGAAAGTGAGGAAGTCTCTCCTTCACCACTTAGTTGCTGGGTTTGGTAGCATTGACTTCACAGGTTCTCCCTTCCCCTCCTGAGTCATTTGAGCTTCCAGTACTCTATAGCTGCTATGTGGGGAGACAAGTAAGAAGTGACAGACATACTGAGCCTTTTCAGCACCCACAAACTCTCTGCTCCTATTTGTGCAGCTCCAAGATGATGAAAAAGCCTGCTGCTTTTGAAATTTATTCCAATTCTGCTGGGGTCACTTTACAGAGGAGGGCGAGTGTGCATCATCATTCTCAATGTGCAGACCAGGAAACCACATCACTGAGAGAATTAGTGATTTCTCCAAGAAGTACCGGGGTCAGAAATCAGAGGCACTCTTGCATCACCTGGGTTGCACTGCCACTCCACAAACCCACAAAATATGCAGAGTCCTTCCTTGTCACGTGTTCTGGGCTGCACACACCTCTAGGTACTTGCGATGGGAAATCCTCAGAGATGAAAGCAGACAATCCCTGCAAAAAAAAAAAATTCCAGTTAGAAATCGCATTGCCAGGGACCAGCCCTAGAGCAGGAAAGCTGCAGATAAAGCCTTCAGATATGCCTAAGTGTCACGGGTGCTCAGAATAAAAACTCTTTTGTGCATTTCTGGGATTCCTGCTCAGCATTCCCACAGAAAACCTTTCAGGTTTTCCTCAATACCCCCTTCAGTGTTTTCCCTAAACTTTGACACTTACAGATTTGAGGTTGGAGAAGAGGCCACGTGATCCCAAATGCAGCAGGGCTGCAACAATGCCAGAGAGCCTCCAGGAGTGTCTTACAGCACCCCCATCTCTACTAGGCTGGGTTTGCCACTACCGGCAGCAAGAACATGCTGCATTGGTCCAGGAACCAAAGCCAAACGCTGCTCAGATATGCCATCTGTAAAAAATAATGATACCCTCCTTCCCCCCATTCTGGGATTTTTACTTCAATTTGGTCATTCTGAGCTGTTCTGATCATTAGAGAAAGCCTCCTGCCTCTAAGCAGGTTCGTTCATGAAGCGTATTTCCACAGCTTCTACTTCTGAGCTGAAAAAGAAGCAGCCTGCATAGAAACCTAGTTTTCCTCACTCAGATGTACCACATTTTAAATTCAGAAACAAAGAGATGCACATGGGTAAGTGAAAGCACATCTTGCAGAGACCTTCCGAGAGCTCCTACATCTTTCAGACTACTACCATAAGCACAACTTGCCGACCACTCCATCTGAGGGAAGAAATGAGAAATTATGAGGGTCACTGAGCACTCCGTGTATCTCCAAGTGCTGCAGTTGTTTAATGAGTCGGCTATTGTAGCAGCGACACCGGGAGAAGGGCCGCGCTCCTCAGTGGGCTCCACATGCTCCAGTGCCTGTGCACTGAGATGGCTTGGCCGCCACAGAGAGGACGAGTTAGCAAACCCCCCCCCCCCCCAAACCGAGACTGTTTCCCGACAGCCGGGGATGGGGTGTTATCCTCATGTTTGTGATTCTTTTTCACAGGAAGATTGCAATGTGTGTGGGGTGGTGGGGTTGGGTTTTTTTTGGTTTTTTTTTTCTTTCTTTTTAAATGCACATTTAGTCTAAGCAGTAATGCAGGAGATCTGAGGTGCTAATATATGATGTGAGGAAGGACTGAAGTCTCCTGGGGGGGGGGGGTCTTTTTGGCAATGATTTGCCTCAGTGATAGGTTTGAATGAGGAATGCTACGTGCACCGAAAATCACTCACAGGACACATGCACGTAGAGGTGAAAGCTTGGTTAGTGCAAGGGGAAGCTTCCCCTCCTCATGGTGCTCCCCTCATGCCCTTTTCCCCATCCCCAGGATATTCATTCTATCCTGATTTCTCCGTGTCTCCCTTTGCAGCAGCCATGCAATGCTTCCCCAGCAAATTCTTCTGCGGGTCAGACCTGCTGGTACACATGGCGCTGCAGGGACAGGCCTGGCACATTTCCAGATCATATCTAAAATTGATGGGACTTAACGTGTACATGAGGCTGGATTTGTGGGTAGAGGTTAGAAAAGCTACGATTTTCCAAATTGGATTCCTTACTCCTCAGGACAAGCAATGCCAGGTTTTCTGCTGCAGACGTAACCATCATGCCGTTGGCAAAAGCAGCCCCACCAGGTTGCACCAGTTCTAAATCAGTTACTAAAATAAATAGCAGTACTAGTTAAATTAGTTATTTCTGGTCAGAAAATGAAGATGAATTAGCAAAAACAGATCAAATACTGAAAAAAAAAAAAGACAACATTTTAAATTAAGAATTTTTTCAAGTCGAGATTTTGAAATGGAAAGCAAAGATTTTAAAAAAGCAAGCAGTAGACATTTTAAAAAAATGAGTGAGCCCACACACGCTAACTTTCCCCCTATATTCTACGACAAGACGTCTCTGCGATCAAAGCTGATTCCATCAGGAGTGTTATGATAGGTGTCCTTACAGAGTGCATATACTCTTCACAATATGAAAGAACAAAATCTTTCTAATTGTTTCAGAGGTTTATAAATGTTAGACTGCTTGACTGTTATTTGTTTAAAAGGCAAAATCAGGCCAGTGGTTTAATTGCGAGGTAGTATATTTGACTGGAGAATTTGTTTTCAGTGTGATATAAAAAAAACCCAGAGTTACCTGAGTTGGCCTGACAAAAGGATCTGTGATAAGGAAACCTTCAGTCAGTAGTCTTAAATCTGTTGCTTGGCATGTTTAACAGTGTCACAGAATCACAGAACATTTGAGGCTGGAAGGGACCTCTGGAGGTCATCTCGTCCAACCCCATTGCTCAAGCAGGGCCACCTAGAGCAGATAGCTCAGAACTATGTTCAGACACCTTTCAAATATTTCCAAGGATGGAAACTTCACCACCTCTTTGGGCAACCTGTGCCAGGGCACAGTCATCCACACAGTGAAAGTGTTTCCTGATGTTCAGACGGAGTCTCCTGTGTTTCAGTTTGTGCTCATTGCCTCTGGACCCACCACTGGGGACCACTGGCAATAGCATGGCTCTGTCTTCTTCCCACTCCTTTCAGATATTTGTACACATTGAAGAGATCTCCCCTGAGCCTTCTCTTCTCCAGGCTGAACAGTCACAGCTGTCTCAGTTTTTCCTCATAGGACAGATGCTCCAATCCCCTCTAATCATCTTTTTGGCCCTTTTCTGGACTATCTTTCGTAGCTCCATATCTCTCTTGTACTGTGGAGCCCAGATCTGGACATAGCACTCCAGTTATGGCCTCACCAGTGCTGATTAGGGAGGAAGGATCACCTCTGCTGTCCTGTTGGCAACACCCCTGCAGATGCATCCCAGGCTATCATCAGCTGCCTTAGCTTCAGGGGCACACTGTTGGCTTGGGTTCAATTTGATGTCCACCAGGACCTGAGGTCATTTTCTGCAAAGCTGTTTCCCAGGCAGTCATCTCACATGTGGTACAAATGGCATGTTATAGAGTGCAAATCTATGAGGCAGTTTACTGTAATTAGAAGGATTTTCTCAGCCATAAGGTACCATGATACCTTGACTAGATAGTGTCCTTGGCAGTAGTTATATGGGGACATTGATGCCATCAGTAGTACACAAAGTTAAGCTTCACAGAGCTCTACAGCTGAATCTTTCAAGTATATTTTGTAATATCTTGAAAACTTTGTCTTAGCTTAGAATATCCGAACTGAATATGAAACAGACTCAACATAGGAGACTGTTTTTTTCCTTATAGTACATATCTGCATTTACAGCCTGAGTGTGTTAATTAAGCATTCGATATAAAATTTTTTAGGGATTCCTTCCTCTACATTTTCTTCAAAAAATGTCTTGGGTAAATCTTGCTTGCAAAGGAAGACCATCATTATTCTAAGCAAAAAAAAAAAATAAGGGAAAAAAGTCTGTTCTGTGCAAAGCTTATGTGCTCAGCAGGAGTTTATTTGTTGCAGTTACAATCACAAAAGGAGTTCTGAGTGATAAATATGTCCAAGCTTTCAGTGGCATATCTTTATCAGTGCAGTAATGCTATACAGCACTAGTCTTGTATTGTCAAAGCATCTGGGCTTTCCCATGGACAGTGTTTCTTCATCTATGAATTCCAAGTTGCACTAGCCCTGAGGCCACTTCTTTTAATATGTAATAAAATTTGGCTACTTTAAGGTATGCTTAAGGTATACACTTTCCTGAAAGTTCATATTTAAGTGTCATTACAGTACTGTCCAAAAGCAGTCAGAGTGCTAGTGGGCAAGAGGCCAGTATAAATAAGAAGATTTCCAACTCTTACGGAAAGAAAAAAAATAGATAAAGTATCAGGGAAAAAAAATAAAAATTCCTTACTTTCTAAACTTTCGTTGCCAGAAAAGTGCGTCTTCTCAACTCTACTTTTAAAAGCAAAGCAAAGCACCTAGCAAAAGAGTAAATCTATAAACCCATAAACCTATGATTATTCAGGTCAGTCATTTTAGGCTAGATGATGTCAGGGGGATGGAAATTGCTTTTTTACCAGCAGTCGAAGTACATCACTATCTGCAGAGAATTTACCATCTTCCCATTATAATATCCCATCTCTAGAAATACACATATTCCTTAAAAACAATCAGTTGCAAATTTGAATATAACCAAATTCTGTAGGGAAACATTTTAGCTATGCATATTTTCCAGTATTGCTCCCTTCTCTCTTTCTCTGCATTCCTGTTGGTGGTATGTGAATTGATGTAAAATAACGCCAGGCAGCAGGACCTTTCCGCACTTTACCACAGCCTCCTTATTACACTGGGTTTAGGTAACAGGTTTGCACCTTTTTTTTGTGTGAAGAGGACTTGCCTTCGCAGCCTTGCATGCAGAAAGGCCTGTCTACAGCAAATCAAGTTACAATTTTGAGCCACATTCTGCTTTCCATGTTTGCATAAAACTCCCACTGACATGAATAAGAGTTCTGTGTATATCATGCTGTGTAATAAATAGCATTCAAAACAGAACCTATGCAAAGCTTTCTCGCTGTTTTGGGCTACCAATTTATCCTTGTATTTACAGAATATTGATGTAAGCAGATGCCCAAACTGCCTGTCATTTTTAAAATATTCAGAGATGACTGGTACTGACTGCAAAACCACCGGAAACTTTCTGGGGCTGTGATCTTGCTGGACCCTCTGCTCTGCTCCCCCAGACCTTGGCAAAAGATGCCCTCACCCTGACTCAGCTCCGTGCACACACGCACACTCACCCACTTGGCAAATGATGGGCAAGTGAGCTCACCCTTGCCTTCACTGGCACATCAATGTCCTCGCAGCTATGTTGTCTCTAAATTGAGGACGGAGGAGGAAAAAGAAGCACAAATCCCAATCCACCAGGTTTTATGTGGAGGGCTTTTGTATAGCTCTATCTGCCTATTAAAAGGAACAGATCCTTTCTGATCCCTTGGGCTCTGAACCAAAAGCAGAGCAGCAGCTTCCACAGCAGTCAGAGACACGACAGAGCAGTTCCCTCTTCCCACAGTGTGTAGAACTCTGACTCTTCCTTATTTCCATCATCGCAGGGAAGTCTTTCCTCTCCTTTCTCTCATCTATGACGTTCTCTCAAAGTTTCTGGGTTTTAATAAGGCAATTGACAAATAGCATCCACATGGCATAAATCAAATGCTAAATATTTATGTGCCATATAAATCTCAAGAAATGCTGTTATCTTTTGTCTACCTGTTTCAGAGCCTCAGCATGCTCATTAGTTGTGATAAAGGGGCCGGGGGAAAAAAAAATGAGTAACTAAGCTGGTTACAGCTGCAACTTTCCTCAGTGAAAGTCTAATACAAACATAATGAGATGTGAGTGGGGCACACCAGATTTATGTATGGAGATTGTCATCAGCAAGCACTGCACTTAGAAATGTCGGGATGGCTCTGCTAGGTATGATATGCGGTTTCCTGAATTTTTGTGAGCATTATCCATTTATTAAAGCTCTCCTCAGCCAGTTTTGGCCTAGGGCATGAGCTCATTCCAGTAGCCACGCCCCCCCTCCCAGAGGCCAGCACAACCCCCAGGGCATTGCTGGCACCTTTCTGTACAATATCTCCAGTGGACGATGCCAGTCCTGGCCATCCTTGTCCTACCTGCCCTGCGAAGGAGTGGTGGGGGAGCAAAGGGCAGGACAGGACTGTTCTTCCCAGCTGCGACCCACCACCAGAACAGAAAAACTGAGAAATGCTATTCAGCCTCGCAGCAGGCGGCTGCTCATTGACTAGTGTCCTCCAACACTTGACTTCTTCCAAGCCAGCAAATTAGCTCTGTGCCTGCAACCCATGTGTGTGTGTGTGCTTGCATGTGTGTGTCCCTGTCCTTACTTACTGAGTGTGCTTTGGAGGTGTGCCACTCCACAAATATTGGAAAAGCCCTGTGGAGCTATTTTATTTTATTTTTGAACATTGCTAGTATATGACGACATCGTTTCCACCCTTTGCAATTTTCCACAGATGATTTCTACGTTATTTCATGTTGATTCTAAAACCATTTAATAGGGTTTCCACAGAGCTCGGACATCTCATGAAGGAAAATAAGTGGTTCTGCTGTCCTCAGGAAGCCAGAGGAGACAACTCTCCAAAAGATA
The DNA here is from genome assembly GCA_025331215.1 of Actenoides lindsayi. Taxonomy (NCBI): domain Eukaryota; kingdom Metazoa; phylum Chordata; class Aves; order Coraciiformes; family Alcedinidae; genus Actenoides; species Actenoides lindsayi. The sequence continues at coordinate 16,512 of WTSP01010928.1, forward strand.
TCTGAATGCACACTTTGTATTCAGGAAGAAAAGTCACTAAGACAAGAGCAAAAGTAGTGGCTAGTAAATCAGAAATTAGAATTCAGTTCTCTATACAAGAAAAGCAACTTTCAAGTCAAAGAAGTTCTGGCTACACAACATCTGTGGCAAAGCACCAAGCAATTACACCCTGTGTCACGAGAGGAAAAAAACAGTGCCACAGTTGTAATGCTGTCATGAGTGACACTTCTTTTAAAAGCTGGATGCTTTCAGTTAGTGACTACTGAGTGATAACGGGTCTTCAGGTGTCTGCACAAAACTGGTTCCCATTAAACTTATTCAGTTTCAAAATTCTTCATGTTTAGCTGTCTTGGATGTGGCAATTAATTTTGGAGCCAAGGAGACACTCCTGTGCATTTCCATGAAAATAAGTTACTGTTTGTATGTTTACTCAGAATGGGATGAAAAATATTTTGTGATTTTCTACACCTCACTTATTGATTGTACAGCTAAGAAATTTGACATTTGTGAGGTGTGCTTGTGGAATGAAAAACAGCAAATTCCCAGTCTTACTTTTTGTCTTGTAATTTTGATTTTGGTTTTTGAAAATAAGAACACTGTATCTATTTCCATTGTGTATTTTAATGTGAAGTATTGACCTTACAAGGTCTTTTAGGATACATGAAAATCCACTTTAACTTGTGAACAACAGGGAAAGACAAAAACATAGCAAATGTTAAAGGGGGATAATAATGATTAGAAATTATTTGGGGCTGATATTTATTATAAAAACTGCCCACACCTTTATATTACAAGACCATGGCTCTGGCAGCTTACAGCTGTGCCGAGCATTAATGTCTTGAAGCTAAATTTACCATACTGTTCAGGTTGATTGGGTTTTATTTATTTTTCTTTGTTAATTTTCTGATCCATCAGCTTTGGCCTTTCCAAGAATGTGGTTTGGGAAAAATATGTTGTTTTGCCCAAATTTAAATGTTCTGGCAACTTTTTCTTGGAACCATTGTAGCATTCCCATGCTTCGAAGCAGGGCTTGTAATCTGGCAGGGATTGGCCTTGACTTCAGGGATATGTCTTGTACCATTTTTCTGAAAATCCACCTAATTTGGCCAGCACATGCTTTTAGGGGAAAAAAAAAATCTCATTTCATAGCTGCTTAGTGGAAACTGTAGATATTAACAGATAAAGCCTCTACAAATGCCACTATCATGGAGCATCATGTCATTGTCTCTGAGAGACTAAAAATGTACCTTCTCCATGAGATAACAGAAGATGCCTGAGGCCAGCATTACAGGAGAGAATCCAGCCTTTTTCTGTAATAGCTACTCTAGGCTGAGTTAGAGCCAGCACCAAGAGGAGTGGCCCTATCTCTAGTGTACAGGACTAGATTTGTATGATACCCTCAGGTTGTGTTTAAGCTGGTGGCCCTGCAAACATGTCCAAACTTGTGCAGGTAGGTATTCATCAGGTTGCCACTCAGCTGGCTTCTAGAGGAGGGGACAGAGACTCTATTGAGATCTTTGATGCAAATGACCCGGGAATCAGAAGAGCAGTTCACAAAACCTTGAGTACTTTCTGCTCAATCAATGTACTGCCTCAGTGACACTCCTGGTAGTGGTTAAGTTTCAGACTTCAAATGCAGAGGAGACAGCAACTGGAAAGAGGATGGGGAAAAGGGTGGAAAGACTGTAGTCTGTTGACAACGGAGTTAGGAGAGCAAGATCAACCGGGGTTGGGATTAGCTGGACAAGTAGGCTGGGACTGGGAGCCAGGAGTCAAAAGCAAAAGAGTATTGAAGTGAGTGAGCAGAGGACAGGAGTTATGGACAGACATTGGGATCATCTGTGGATCATCTGGGGCAGGAGGAAGGCTGCATCACAGGGGATGATCAGACCAGGGGAGGTGAAGAACAGAACTGGGGAAGGAAGACAAATACGGTCAGGAATTGGTTATCAAGTATGACCTGTGACAAGAAGTAGAAGTGCTGAAGTGGAGATGGAGAGGAACACCAGAATTGGACAGAAAGCTCAGGAAAGCTTAACTAGGCCTGTTGGCCAGCATGAGAAAAAAAGTGTAGACCATAAATCACAGAACAACCTGTCAGAGAGAGACTGGATCTAGTGAGATAAGAAGCCCAGACTAAATAAGTTTGAAGTCAAGAAGGCAAGAGAAACAAGAAGGCAAGAGAAACAAGAGGGCAAGAGAAACAAGAGGGCAAGAATAGGGAGCAGAGAGGCTGGAGCATAAGTCAGAAGGCAGGAAACAGAACAGGCCAGAACAGTGTGAAGAGGAATGGACAGACCAGCCATGACCAGCAAAGCACATTTCTTAGTGACTTTCCTACAGTATCTGGAAAGAACTGTTATGACAAATCCCAAGGGATTTCCAATTTGGAGAACTATGTTCACAGAGGAGCACTGTAGATGAAACTCCTTTGACATGAGACTCATGGCAGCCAGCATCAGGGAATTCAAGTTTGAACTTCTTTATGAGGTGTGAAGATAAATAGACTGGAAGTTGGTGGCTGCTTAGGAACATTTTTCATGACTGATCTGCACCCACCGCACCAAAGACAATATCCTCCATTTCATGTATACTTGACACATGCGAAGGCCTAATACCTCAGGGTAATAAGAAACTTGAGGAAAACTGGGAGCAAAAATCTGCAAAGACACCAAGAATGGTGTGTAAGGATACTCAGGTCATTGTATGGCCAAGAGCTGGAGCTTTCACAATTAAGAAAAAAGGCAGATTTGTTTGACAACTCATTCTGTTTGTGAGGCAAAGAGAAGCCACCTCTTTGGAGAAAAAATTGAAAATGGAAAGGCAATAGAGACCAAACGAGGCATTATAACTTACCAAGTTTTAACAAAAACAAAATAGGTTCAAAGAGCAGGGGAAACAACAGACTGAGACAGTCAAGAACTATTTATTTTGCATAGTAAAGCAAAAGAAATTGGCATCAGCCTATTATTGGGGAGGGGGGGGGGTACCAACATTGTTAACAATGCAGAAATACTCAGAGTATATTTTCATTCTACTTGGAAAGAAGTGGGACAATATATCAGTATCAAATGAAGATGTGAAAATCCTTTCCTATCTACAAATAACTGAAGGGTATATTAAATGACTCCTAGAGAGATGAATATTTTAAAGTTAGCTGTTTTGGATAACTAGCGTGCAGGAGCTGTAAAAGTTTTGCTGAGAGAATCTCTTTCCCACTATTATTTCTGGCAAATATTTGTATATGAAATCCCAGAAGGCTACAAAAGACCCTCTATGATAAAAGGCAAATCACTGAAAGCAGATTTTCTACAGTGAATACTGAGATTACCTACTACAGTCCTTTATGTAGAAGTCCTGAGCCTCACAGGGTTCACCTTTTAGAACTGAACCCTTCTCATCTCCCTGTGTAATCCACCAGCTATAAACAGGAATAATTCCACCTCCTCATCTCCAAAAGGTGTTGTCAAAATGCAGCTCATCAGTACAACAGTGGTAAGTACACGAGAAGAGTCTGCAGGAAAGTGAATGGCTCAGCCTTCACATCAGGGTCTGAACAGTGTTCAGTGAGCAAGCCACAGGGTCTTGCACTGAGCGCAGACCCAATATAAATAGCTGCTCATTAAGCGAGCACCACCTGCTCCATGAGCTGGATGAGGCAGGGGCTCTGTGGGACAAACAGTGCAGGATTATGCTCATGTAATAAAAGACTGCTGCAATGTGCATACGCACAGAGAGGCCAGACTGAAGCTCCACCAGCCAGCTTCGCACTGGTCCTTTCTAGCACTTGATTTTGTCACCTTTAGTAATGATCTTTCACTGCGGTTTGTGTGTGCAATGTCACTATGTAGTCTTTGGTAAGGGACCGAAGCTGATGTGGAACTCAATGGAACCTCTTTTAATTGCCTTTGAGACATCACTGGTGTGAAGCAAGACAAAAGGTAGTAGAGGGAGTAGACAAAAGGAACTGTGAGATTGCTCATATTCCAGAACACATCCAGTGAGGAAGTAGGGAGGAAAAGAGAAAGAAGAAATGCCAAATGTGATGCTTGCGTGAAAAATGCAAACAAACCCCTTTTTGTCTCCCTAAGACCTCAGACTTCGGGAAAGTTTGCCTACTGATCCCAGTTCCAGCGCTGTGACTCAAGCTTCACTCTCCAGATCTGCAGTGTGTCTTTCCATTTATCTCTAACTAGGACAATTTCTGAGTCCTGTATGAGTCATCAGTGGGTTTTATATAGAAACCAAAGAAGGTTCTTCCAGTCTCTCAGTAAGATATGCCGTGCTGCCAGGGAAGCACTTTTGGTTGTTCTGACGAGCAATTGTAACTGCTCTGAATTGCCAGAAATACCGTCTGAAGAGCAAAAGGATCATTTGCCATCTAAATCTAAAAGGGTTTATAATGCAATCTTTGTGTTGCCTGAGTGCGTTGATCCCACCTTGCAATTGCTGATATTAGGCTTTGCAAACTGGCCAGATCCCAGTGGGTATAATTTTCAGGCTGGCTAAATCACAGGGTTCGAGTGATGCCACTCAGGGGCTCAGAGCCAGCGGAGGGGAGGGGGTAGCATACGACACATGGGAAGGGGTCTGAGTCAGGGCTCCCAAGAGCAAGGAGACCTGCCTCCTTTCTCCTTCCTGCTTCTGGAAACCACTCCTCACAAGCCGGGTCCGCTTGCTGACAGCCACCTACCCTGCAGTTAGGTCCTGTCCTTTCTCAGCTGAGACAGGAGGGACAGGTGGCCCATGCCGGAAGCAGTGGCTGTGGCACAGGAGCAGGGGGGGGATCCTGGTCGAGAGCCCAGAGCTGCCATGTGACAAACAGGAGGCCAGGTATTAACAGGTGGGTGAGAAGACAGGGGCTGGCTGCCTGCTCAGGGAAGCGGCCGTTTTAAAACCAAGGCGGCAAGGATCACAGGGAGAGCGTGCACGGTGGGGAGGGCATATTTTGAAGAGGAGGAGGAAGGAGCTGTTTTGGAATTGGGTGTAAAGCCATTTGTTTGGAGGGATGCCAGGGTAACAGTAGGTGCCCAGAACAAACGCGCGCAGCCATCCCAGCACTCGGAGCCCGCATGCTCGTCCTTCGCAGTACCTAAGTAGGTCAGCCCATTTCTTCAACCTTTCCTCTTCCCTTTCTCACTTGCTCTCTTTGTGGGAGGTGGCGGTGGTGGTAGCAGAGGGGCTACACCCATTTTCACTGATTTCCAACACTGTCTACGTGTGAACAAGAGAAGCGGAGAGAAGCTAAAGCTGCTTTCTTATTAACAGCTGGTGACAGTCCCTTTACACAGTGCGTGTCGCATTTCTTAGCCGAGGTAGAAAGGAGTGAAAGAGGAAGGCAGTTATTTAAAGTTTAACATTACAGATGAATTACAAGGATATTCTGAGGCTCACAGCCCCCCCTCAGCAATTCTGCGAGCCCCAAGGCTGGCCTCACCACACCTTTGCAAGCGACTATTTTAGGCAAGTGTGCTCATTGGGTTCAGGAGGACGACTGCTCCAAGTAATTCTGGGATGCAGGTTTCGCACCACAGGATGCCAGCGGGATCCAGTGAAGGTTATGGACTGTCTAGCCTGAACTCCATCTGTGCCCTGAAGTTTCCTCTTGGCTGGGCACCGCTGAAGGACCAGAAGCAGCCAGTAGGAAGCAGTAGGCACAGGAGCTCATGGGGAATTTAAGCCATCTGAATGTGGCACTCAGTTTTTTAAGACAACGTTTTTTTAAACACTGTGAACATATTGCACCCAATTATAATTGTGTTATGTACTCCGTGCCGTGCTATGAGTGCATGCCTCCTCCTAGCTATGGAGGGGCATATCTGACACACATACAACAAGTGCACTGTTTTCTCCTATGTAGCTTCTCCCAGCCTGCATATCACAATAGTATTTGCATGCCTCCCAGTAGGGCACTGAACTGTGTGGCTAACATCTGCCACGTGTTGTTTGTTCTGTCCTCTTCTCCCAAGGAAGGAGGTGAATGTAGTGGAGCATCTTGTTTTTGCAGCACATTTGTTCAGCTTTTGCTTTCCCTGCATGCGGAGCCATGTATTTGTGTTAGCAAAAAGTAAGGGCACAGAACGTGTCCTGCAATTGGAAATGCCTTTATTTCAGTAAGGGGAATTACGGCTAATTAAGTCAAATTAAAAAGGGAAGGGAGACTTGATTTTCTTTATTCTCAGCATACTCTGTTTGACAAATGGGTCTTAACCACAGATGACAGTATTAGCTTCAGCCTCTCAGACAAGGAAATCTTGGCTGCTATTCCCTCTGCCCATTTATCTATGAGAAATTTAAAGACACATGTTCCCACTTCCTGGACAAACACACTTCATCTCTTCCACCCCCCCCCTTTTTTTTTTTTTCTTTTTTTTTTTTTTAATTTCACATTAATTTTTTTTTTGAATATTTTTTTATTTTTCCTTTTTCCCTTTCTTTGATTTGTCAC
>WTSP01010930.1:0-17696 GCA_025331215.1 Actenoides lindsayi
ACTCTTTCCAGTAGATCCCTGTCTCTCTTAAACTGGGGAGCCCAAAACTGGACACAGTATTCCAGGTGTGGTCTAATGGGCAAATTAAAGGGGAGAAAAACCTCCCTATAGCTGCTGGACACAGTTTTCTTAATGCACCCTAGGATGCCATTGGCCTTTCTGGCCACAAGGGCACATTGCTGTCCCATGGATAACTTGCTATCCACTAGTAAGATGCTTAAGAGAAATCACTGAAATCACAGCTTTATTGAAAACCTAAAAATATTTGTTATTTTCTTTAACATAAAAACTCAAGCAGCTGGGTTAATGCACAATCTCCGTTTTTATGGCATGGCTAAACATTTCAGGAAAATGTAACTCCTCTGTTCCATTAAGGGCTCTGAACTAAAATAAAAACAAAATGCAGTCTGCTTTAAAAAAAAAAACAACAACAAACTCACTTGATATTGTAAGGTATAGCTCATCATTTTTTTATTTTTTAAGTAACTGGTGTTGGTAGTGAGAGTTGCATAAATAATTTATACTTAGTCAAGTATCTGAGCTTCAGAAAGAAGTTCACTTAAGACCAAAGGAAAAAATAAAACCTTGAAAAGGTCACACTGAATGGAAGGTATGTTTGATGCTTCTGCATACTTGTAGGAGAAGATGAAACATAGGAGCCCTTTTGTCCAGCAGGCCAGTGCATTCGTTCACCCAGGATGCTGGAGACATTTTTAGCTCACTCCTTCAGTTGAAGCAATCTAACCATTCAGCTCCTGCTGCACACATCTGCTTAATATACCAGAGTATCCCATGTTGATGCTGTTTTACTTTGCATATGTACTTCAACTTCCACTCAAGCAAGAAATAAAACCTAGGCATCCCACCTCAGAAAAGAGCAACACAAATCATAAAGAAATCCAAAGGTATAGGTCCTTCTACCCTTCTTGGTACAGCGAAGAGAAACAATCTGTTCTGTAATGGTTATCACAGTAATACTGGCTGCAATCTTAAATTAGTTGAAACCAATTTAAAACTGAAATGTCGCCAAGAACTGCAGTACTGCCTTCCTTCTGGCTTCAGGTTTCCTATTTCTGCAAAACTTCTGTGAATGGAAGCAAAGCTGCCTTTTAGGAGTTTGGCACAGTACACTTCAAAATCAAGTGATATAACAGAGATGGATGGCCCAATTTCATTGACAAAGTTGCATCCAAAGTTTCTGTCACCAACTGCCAACAAACTGCTGCCTCAGTCACCAAGTGAGGAAGATGAGTCCCAGTCAGCTGAGTTTGAACACAAATAGGTCAAAAGTTCTTTCCATACTTACCAACCATCTACTAGGATACTATGACAAACTTCAAACACAGGAGAGTTCAGATTTTCAAAGACACTATTCATAAATCAGCTTGAAAGGATCAAACACAAGTGCTTATTTCTCTTATCACTTTATTCTTATGGTTTTGACAAAGTTATTTTCCTCCCTAGTTCCTTTAATAAAAACTGGAATTAACTTAGCTCAATTTTATATACTTCCCCATTCATACTTTACCAAAACGTCTGTATCAAACACAGAACAATAAATGTCTACCTTTTTCTATGAGTGATACCACTCTAGAATCACATTTATTAAATATGCCAGCAGAAGAGGTGGAAATTCTATGTGGATGCTACAGTAAGCTTTATTTGCTGGGATTCAGTAGCAACCTTTCAACGACTGAGCTGTAGTAAAGAAAAACACATACACAAACATTATATATACACAAACATTATATATATACAAACACAAGCACACACAAACATGCATCTGCACATACTATATGGAATCCAAAGAATATTCAGCTTCAGTTTTTTACAATTTAGTATAGCTTCTGAGACTATTTAACAGTCTTTAAAAAAAAATCTTTTTTATTCTGCTTCTGCTTTCAAAATAGGTTCCATTCCATTCCATTTATTTTATTCCATTACAATTGTGCTATTGGAATTTAGCCAGTTCTTAACTTACAAATGGTTACTTTATTAATATTTCTGCAATTTAATTTCTGTGTAATATTTTGTTGTGACCAGCATTTATACGCTACACAGCACCAAAGACCAGTCAAGCCTTTACTGTTCAGAACACGGAAATGCACAAAATGCAGAATTCCATTCCAGCATCATGTCTCATTTACCTCCTTAAACCAATGCCACAAACTCACAAGTCATGTTAGTAGAGAAATTCCCTTAAAACAGGCTGAATATGCCAGTCTTTCATTTACCATGCTCTTTACTGATTCTACCCTTGCAATTTAGTGATGGAGTTCACACACCCTAGCAAAATCTAACAGTGTTACCTCTAAACTAGGTGAATACAAGAAAAATGCATGAGAGGTATACCAAAGGCTCAAGGAATAAAGAAAAACAGAAGTCTGCATATATTTTTCTCAAAAATAATTTGTAGATGCCCGGAGGAGAAACAGTGATTTGGTAGACTAAAAGTGCCTTGTATTTTCCCTTCTCTATTCTTCTCCCTTCCCATTTGCTGCCTAGTTAAGCCACTTTTTCACCCATTCCATTACAACTACCTTTTTCTTTATATGATCTCTCCAGCCATTCCAAGATTATGTCTTCAAGGGTGATGATGTACTTCACCCCTAGTAGTTCGGTACAGGCTCCAAAGGAGATAAAGGCCTGAGTTGTAGCCTGGCCAAGAACTCCACAAAGGAGCAGAGTAATCCAGTGAGCACTGATGCATACAACCTTGGATCACTAATCATGCAATTAACACGTGAATAATGCATATTTTTTCCAAGATTCATTCATCAGGGAACAAAGAAAGTTGTGGGTACAAGGAGTCTCATGCATACCTTTCCCACTTTATGCAATTTAACTACAAGGCAACCGCTTTTTTCCCAGAAATATGACAACCTAAGTGAGGCTTCCTAGAACTCTCCGTGCTAGGCAATATAGCTGCACGACAGTGGTCTCCCCTTAAACTGGGATGCCCCTGAAGGTTGCTCCTCTAGGCAGCGAGACTATTTACCAACAGATTGTTGGATGAGCTCAGTTTGAGTGATCCCTGAATTGCAACTGGATTCTATAGCAGGAGACTGCTCTATAGCAGGAATGCCTGTGAAGGCTTGAGATTCCTTACCTGAGACTAAGAGATTCTCTTTTACCCAAAGTGAAGAGACCTCCTATTTGCAACAGATGCTCATTAAATGACTGATAGGTTGCTGAATTAATACTAACTAAATCCGTGTGCCTAATTCCATTAGATATAAACCATTGACCAAGATTGGGACTAAGTCTGGATCCAGCTGCACCTAGCCTTCTCTCTGAGGAGTTTGGAAAGCAAGAGGGTCGATTCTGAACCTCATGACACAACAGGAGGTTTTCCTTACCCTCTGTGTTATTTCCATTAGGCATAAACCATTGACCAAGTCTGACACTAAGTTTGGACCTAGCCGCACCTAAGCCCCATCAGGAGCCTAGAAAGCAAGGGAACCACTCTGAACATCATGGCTCCACGGAAGAGTCTTCCTTACTCTTTTGTGTAAATCATTCAAAATTGATTCTAACTCAATTTTCCTTTGTATATTACTTAGCACATGGAAGAAACAGAGTGAACATTGTCATCGAACCGTGTTAAGTCACACTTCTACAAATTCACATTAAAATCAGTTTTGCTAATACCTTTGATGGTGATTCTTTAAGTGGTCTAAATCACTCATTCACAACAAGTCTGCTACAAGTACTTAATAAGCAATAATGTTTTCTCATTCCTGAGAACAGTCAAAACTTATTCTTGGGGTTTGACCACAAACATCCAAAATCCAGACAAGTCTTTATATCCTTCCTACTTCCCCATCTTCAATCTTTCTTGCTCTAAAGCAGGGGCTCTGAATCAGAAACCTCCTTCCTGGTATCATAAGGAAGAGCTACAATTGAAATAACACATCAAAGATCACATTGTCATTGAAAGTGTTGTACTTAGAGAAGCATTTATATTATACTTCAGTCTCCTAGGCAGTGATGATTTTCAACCCTGACTCTCAGGTTCTACAAATCATACAAACACTGCACAAAACCACTGAATGAAGACCTATACTTTGAGAATTAACTTACATCCTTTACTACGGCAAAGAAAAGCTTACATATTTGAATCTTACAAAATTAAGAAGGCAAAAAATAAAGGCCTAGTACTTACTTCCATGGGTTTGAATCCCATCTTTGGTTTTTGGAGAGAAAGCAGGGATGTGATTCTGACCTGCAATTTTGGGATGGACAGTAACACTGTAAAAAAAGGAAAATCCAGTCCTGCTTATGAAGACTACTGCAGCTTTGCAGTAAGAATTATGTCTGCAGACTTAGGTGATGGGGACAATTATTTTATAGAAGACTAGATTCAACTCAAAACAAAGAGAAACATTAAAATAAGACTCCATTCCTGCAATATGGAATTGCCCACAGAGGGTTTATAGTAGGATGGGAGCTTTGGTTCCATCTGATGACTTTAGGAAACTGAAAGTATTTCTAGTGAGTTAACTGAGTTTTGAGATCCCACCCTGGAGTTTTTCTGCATTGACTAACTTCCAAGCTCAACAAACTTGTTCTAGAACTCATTAGGAAAAAAAATTAAGCCTATTAATATCACTTTTACAGGAATTTTCTGCATTTATCTGCACTTTGCAACATTTATTCTTCACATTTCTTACTGTAAGTATACACATTCTGAAATGAGATTATTTTTAACAGCTCTCCTGTACTTTCTAGAAACAACCCAAATATCAGATTTCCCCCATTTCCTATCTTACAATAGGTGTTCCATCAGTTCAGGATACACTAAATTGTTGGTATCTTAAAGAAGTACCCACAAGCCCTTGAAACCAAAGGCATTTTCAAATGCTTAACTTCATCATCAAGAGTAGTTCATTCTCTACAAGATTACTTGCTTTACTGAAGCAAATGCATGGTTTATGTGTTTGCAGAACTACGGCCTAAGTGAAGAGGAACTGCATTCTGAATATTCTGTTATCTCAGCGTTGCAGCTCTTGCAATTACTACAAGTTGCCTGAAAGTTGTTTTTCTTCTTCCAAATCACAAGAGCTTTAAGAGCTTGAAGAATTGAACCATAACAGCTCAAAACCTCAGATGTAAACAAGAGGAATCTATTTAAAAACTCTGGTTTTTTAGCAACCTTCTGATTTTAAAACTGATAGCAAGGGGTGCTGCGAGAACTGATCTCATTTCTCATTTTGTACATGGATTCTGATAGCAGCTGGGGAACTTGTGTCAAGTGTAATATTTAATATTTTCCCCCAGCCCCCATTAACCCTCTAAATAAACAGAACATTAAAAAAGGCTGAATAGAATATCCTAGCACAATGGGAAGCTGTGTTTCTTCTCTCAATTAAAAAAAAAAAAAAAAAAAAGGAAAAAATATACATTGCTGGAACAGGTGCAAAAGCAAACATGGTTTATGGTATTTGTTCAAACTTTACCTCTTCCAGTCAGAAAAAATGAAAACATGCATTACCCTATGTTCCACTACATTACACTTTTGTAATCAACTGATACAAAGTACTGACCCTGACTTGCTATTTCACCCTAAATCCAATACTTTCCCAACACCATTACACTCCTACAGTTCACTGGGCATGTGGAAAGAACAGCTGCTTTTGAGACTGTATGAAATTGAAACAGCTCTTTTAGATTTCGAGAGGTGGAATACTCCATAAAAGAAATAAAAATACCAGGATCTCATTGTAAATTACCACAGTTGTCATAGTAATATTCAATAACAAAATAGGAAACAACATACACTGTTAATCAAGACTTTTTTGTCCAGTGTTCTGTGATCAGCCAAGTCTAGAAACGCTCAGCAAAAGAGTGTGAACACACTCAAGACAAACTTTTCTAAAGCATCCTACTAGTCTTGAAACTGGGAAGAGAACTCGGATAAAACTTAATCAGAGCTATTCAAAAATCTAGCTTTATGTGGGGTTTCTGTTGTTTACTACGGCTGCAATTGCTGACGCTCCAACAACAATTTAAATATTGACAGGGGACTACACAAAACAGATTTATGAAGACAGCTGATGAGATATTAGTGATGAGTGACAATTTTGTAGTCTAGTTTTTGCCCATTCTGCTTTCACAATCCCAAGAAGAGTGGCACTACTTCAAGTTCTTAGAGGTCAAAGGAAGAAATACAAATGCACATCATATTTTAGGTGACAAAACAAGAATTAACAAAGAAAAACTGATTTCTTCTGTAGACGCTCATTCATATCAGTTTCAGGATTTAGACAAGGTGCCCTGGAACCCAAATACAGGATACAACCAAAAGCCTCCCCATTGCTGTAGATCCCCTCGGTGCTCCAGAAATAGATTTAAACTCTGGGCATTTTTTTATCCTTCCCTTTCTCTCCCATTTAGTCTCCCATGCACACAGTCTTGCTGAATCCCCTGTATTTGAAATAGATTTAGAATCTCCTTTGTGAATTCCCCTGTGGTAGAAAGAAAATAAAAAGCCATTCTATGAATCTTTAACTGAGTATTGCTATGGCAACAAACATAATTCAGAACTTTTAAAGCATTTTCTAATGGGAAGTATTTATACAGACAAGTTAGTACATGGCCTTAAAACACTCAGAAATGTGTAATCAATCAGGAGGGATTACTGATGAAAAAAGACAAAATGAATTTCAAATATAACATTAAAAGGTTTAAACAGCTACTGTTTGATCTAGTACTTAGGACAATGATGATTATAGAAATGCTTGCTTGACCAGGTGAATGAACCAGCACAGCTTTGAGCACTGAAGTACAGAAATTTCTACAGTGATCAGGCAATGAATTCAAACAAAGGAGCTGTAAAATAGCACTTCCTTCTCTGATTTATCTTCTACAGTGTTTACAATTACACTTTAGCGCAACTCTCAATAGCACAGAAACTCGTTAACTTTCTTAACAGAAAGACTTAGATGAAAAACAATTATGGTTTTCTAGGAAAAGTAATGGGCTGTGAATCAAGAGATACTAGTTCTATCTATAACTCTGGGTCAAGACCTATGCAATTTGGTCAAATCACTGTGTTTCAGTTTCCCATCTATATAATGAGATAATACTGGCTTTCCCTTAATTCTTGGTCCAACTTTCATTTTTATAAGGTCACGAACATTTCCAGGCAAGGAAACATGGTTGTAGAGGGACAGTGCACAGATTTTGGTCAGGATTTCTGACTGTTACGATCAGCAGGTTTCAAACTGTGTATCACAGGTAAAATACTGGTAGTCAACTGAAGTGTTGACTGTGGCCCTAATCATCCAAAAGTCTGGCTGTAACAATCTATTATTTGGAAGAGGAACTGAGAGGAAATAGCGTCAACACATATAATCACAATTGGTTTTGATCAACAAGCTTCATCTGTGTTACAAAGAGCACAGTGACCACCTGTCCACAAACTGTTCATATTAGGAGGAGCTGAGAAGCAATCTGTGCTATTACCACTTTTTTCTTGTTCTCCCACTCCTTCCCTTTCTATTTTCAGAAGGGCCAAGTCTAAAAATAAGGTGATCGGCACAAAGCACAGCACTGCTTAAATGGGATTTTGTTTAGAGAGCCTCTACCTCATTGAAAAGGTTCTAAGAAACTTATTTTTATTATTAGTTTCCACAAGCTGACTTTATAGACTCAATATCATCACAGTTTTATACTATATATTCTATATGTTACTATATATGTTATTGTTTCTGATTAAGCTATGTAATTACTTTTAGAAGACAAAAGTTGATCTAGTCTGGTATTCTTTCAACACTAATTCTAACCTTCCAAAAGACATTCAAATACTTCAATAAAGCCAGGTGTCGACATCTACCTGTGATCAAATGAACTCCTTGCCCCTTCTCCAACCTAGCAAGGCAATTCCAGTACTACTATACGTATCAGCAGGATGAAGGGAATGCATTCATTCAGAGAATGCAAAGTACAGAGACTCTTAAGTTCAATTAGTGGTCTACAAAGAGCAGGACTTGATCAATGCATTCAATTGCCTTGCAGTAACATCCTCTACTAATCTAGTCTAGAATTCACATCAAGAAATAGCCCCAAGAACAATATCTGCTACAGCAAACCACTGTACAATCAGCATGTATTCTCTTGAACTACCAAAATAATTATATTTCCATCACTAATCTAGCCAAGACGAAAACCAAAACATCTCCAGTGCTTTAATTGCAGGAAGTCTGGAACTCATTCTACCCCAAATTTGCAGCACTGGGCACTTGCTCAGTTGCATTTATTTGACAACAATGCTTGTTATGGTGATCATTGATAAAGTTTTCCCTTTCATAATTAATAGAGCAAGCATTGTTTAAAACAGTACCACTTATAAAAGGCACAAATAATAGCTGGAAAAAAGTTGCAGTGAGAAAACTTTCCAGACTCCAGAAATCTGCTTTTAAAATAATTCTCTTCTGTTATAACAGATGCTGAGAAATGGAATTTTTTTTTAAAGGCTGTTTACATAGGACACACGCAAATACATTTTTATTTTTTTTTACTTCCTCTGCAGCTGCAGCTAAGAAACTATTCCCAGATCTTTGCTGAGAGAGTTGGTGATTATCACATGCAAATAAAAGAAACAAACATAAACACACTCTATGCCACATTAAGTTCTATTCCTGATAAAACCTTTGGGGGATAGAAACATAGTCAAATGAACTAGGAAAAGACACAATCTGAACTGAAAACAGTAGGAAAAGTTATTTTACACTATTGAAAAGAGCATTACAAATGAAGCTCAGTAAGGACAGTGCCAATTACACGTTACTGCCACTGTTCATGGTCCTCTTGTCAATCCTACACAATCAACATTCATCACTGTAGAGTTCTGGCTTTCAGCATCTCAGCACTTTAAGAAAACTTATTACAAATAGATAAACATTTTATAATTTTATGCAAGTCTGATTCTAAATTTCTATTTTGACCTCACTGTATGAAGAATATTCTCTGTAAAAAAAACAACAAACCAAAACTAAGCACTTGTTTAAGAACACACAACTGCAAAGCCTTGATGAAGCAGTGTTATGTTCAGCACTTGAAAAGAATAAAATAAACATAAATTAAAGAACAGTAACAGAAGAAAGTCCCAAACTTCTTCCCCCTCCTCAAAAGCACAGCCTTCCAAGGGTTAATATGACAGACTTCAGTGTATGAGATGGGAATATGTAAGAGTGGGGATTTTTTCAAAATCGATCTTTTTAGAAGATACTTATCAGTAAAACAATTTCTTCAAATCCTCTCCTCTATCTTGCTCACATATAGATACTGTCCTGGGTACCACCATGAAAATCTAGTTTAGAAGTACTGCAGAAGAAAAAGCCCATAATGAAAAAAAGGGCATAACCAAATAAAACCCACAAATGCTGCATTTGCAAAAAGGAGTCTTCCCCCCTGCTTCCATATGGGAGGCCTTCAGCTCCTGAGCAATCAGGTATTGTGTGGGCTGTAAATCATACTTCTGTAAATATATCAAACATGATTTTGTTTCTCTTTGTGCCTCAAAGAATCTCTCATGCTCATGCTATTTATTTTTAAATCATGTGTCTGTGCTTATATAAAGTATGTTAAGAAGATAGTTATCCAATAGGTACATCTACTTCGGAGTAATTTTTGCTTTGCATCTTTCATCTAGCCTTTCACCAACCCATTTTTATCATAGTAAGTTGAGAAGGAAAGGTCAGTGAGCATGGGAGCGAATTTGGTATTCCAGACTGAGCACCACATTAAAGACAAAATTGACAGCTGCAAGAAGATAAAGGCTAACTCATTTTCACTTGGTTAACTTCTGCGAACAAGAGCTGGTACAGAGTACAGAAGAAACACTAACTTCCCTCGGTACTTGTCAGACAGGCATTCAAAAATCAGTGCTAGCTGTAAACAGATGAGAGGCATACTATTGCTTTCTCTACCTGGGGACATTCAGGAAAATTAATCCATGTTAAATATGCATGTGGAATTCAAGTAGATTAACTAGACTACATTTAGAGGCTGTGTGAACACCCTTGCTCAGAATCATACAGAATCATAGAATGGTTTGAGCTGGAAGGGACCTCTAAAGGTCATCTAGTCCAACCATCCCTGCAGTGAGCAGGGACATCCTTAACTAGATCAGGTTACTCAGAGCCTTGTGGAGCCTCACCTTGGATATCTCCAGGGATAGGGCCTCAAGTACCTCCCTGGGCAGGCTGGTCCAGTGTTCCACCACCTTCATGGTAAAGAACTTGTTTCTAACATCCAATCTAAATCTCCTCTTCTCTAGTTTAAAACCATTGTCCCTCATCCTGTCACTACAGGCCTTTGTAAACAGTCCCTTTCCCACCCTCTTGCAGGCTCCTTCAGGTACTGGAAGGTCACTATTAGGTCTCCCTGGAGCCTTCTCTTCTCCAGGCTGAACAACCCCAGCTCCCTCAGTCTGTCTTCGTAGAAGTGTTACAGCCCTCCGATGATTTTCGTGGCCCTCCACTGAACCCACTCCAATCAAGAGATCTCTACTTGGTTTCATGTCATTCTATTGGAAAGGAAACTATTCACATAAAAGATTTAATCCAGTTAAACTAACTTCTTTAAAAATGTGATGCTTACTAATACAACTTAGTTTTCCAGTGTGTCCATGTATGAAATCCTTGACTTCACCTATGTAATTTTTATAGAAGCCTCAGCTCAAGGGGATACTTTTTTTATTAAATTCATGTGCTAGAGTTCTAATTCATAGCCCCCAGAATAAAATCCAGTAAGTAATCAAGTGTTCTCACTCATTGCTTGGAAATTAAAATAAATTGCAGTCTGCTATATGAAGCCTTTAAGGTGAGCATCTAATTGTGTGTGAGAGAGAGAGATTTGATGCTTGTAAGCTAATTGCCTAACCTTTACTGCTTTACTGTTTTAGGGCATGGGATTGGAACTCATGGAATGGAAGTAAAATTCACATGCAGCCACTGTGCTCAGATGAAGACCACCACTAAGATTTGCACCTCCAGAAGAAAAAGAAATTGCACCAAAAAAATCTCTTTGGGGGTTGTAACAGCCCTGCACTGTCCTGCAAACAGATGCAACATGCTTGTAGCAAAGTGACTGCCGTGCACTGGGCACATGCACATTCAGGTTTTAGTGGCCAAGTACACAAGAACCAGGATCCCTGGACTAGTCAGTGCCATCACTGCTGAAACCCACAGACTACACTCTTGTTAGTTCCTACACGAACTAGGTTAAATCTAGTATTTGTTTATTTGCAGAAGCTGTGATCACACCTTCTACCTGTAGCTCTTATCTGCCATGGCTCTGCATAACTTCACTCATGCAATTACTTGTATGGGTTTCAGATTCTTTAAGATCCTCAGCGATTTCCATATGCAACCAGAAGAGCCAAATTTTGTCCTCATGTGTTGGCTTGGATGTGAAAGACTGGAAAACAGGTACATTCCTAAATTTTATCTATTCATATATGTATGTATGCTTGCAAGCATATGCACATAATTAAAGGCATAGCATCTCAGTGGCACCTTCAGCTGTATCTTTTTTCTCCCAGAGAGATTTAAAACCTCACAGTATGGCATCTAGATGACAAATGAACCCTGTATTTTTCTCAAATATAACTCTGGCTTTGAGACTTATATACGATGACCATTATTGGAGGGGAAGGCAAAGAAGTGGGTTTAATCAGATTTACCTCCCAACAACTTGTATTAACATAGAGGAAGACAAATCAAAGGAATAAGGAAAATTTTTAAACTATCCTCTATTTCCAACTACCAGAATGACAGTTACCTATTTGATTGTTAATTATCATCTTCCATTATCTTAAAGAGTTTCTATTTTAGTGATTTATCCTGTTTCTTCATTAGAATTTGTAGTTTAAAAAAAAAAAATCTTATCCATGAAACACTGCACTTTTCTTTTAAGCTTTAATACGGGGAATTTTCAAATACATAGACATAAATCAGGAACTCAACTCCTACTGAAAGTCTCTGGGAATCAGTCTCCTGTCTGGGTCTGGTTACATAGTTTCAGTAAAGATTTTTAAGCGAGAACCACATTGATCATTAATTTAGTTCAGACAGCATTAGCCTAGGCACTAAGGGTCTTATTTGGATGGCTGACTGCACTTGGTGACTTAGTTGTCCTTATCGCTATAGCATCTCCCTTGAGGAAAGGAGCCAGGGTTCAGGTACTTGCTACCCAGTGCAACCAGGTCATGAGAGAAGCAAACACATTACAAGTTTAAACACGGATCTTTCACAAGGGCAGGCTTTCAACACATGACAAAGAACCATGGGCTTCTGGAACTGATTGAGAAAAACTCTGTTATACAAAAAGACAGGTTTGAGTCCGACTTGTTTAAGGTGCGCTTATATCAACATTCTTCCAAAAGAATCCTTCCTACCTAAGCCTGATTTTGGAGCTTCTGTTAAGACACACCCGTTGTTTTGAGCATTACATAAAATGTAGGCTGAAAACTCCCCCCAAACCAAAACAGTCCCAGAAATATTCTCCTATGAATACTTTACTAAAAATGTGATATTTACATACACCCGTCAAAGGGCTCACATTATTAAGGATGTATCCCTCAGTTCCTATGCACAACAGCTGTCCCACTCCAAAAATTCACCTGTGGCTCTGAAAAAGACAACGAAATGTATTTGTATTCTTCCTGTTGCATTCAGTCCAGACCTTCAGAATATTACCACTACAACAAATTCCTCCTCAGCTAGCCCCAGCCCTTCTATAATGAAGGCATCCTTTTAGAGGGGGGAGAAGGGAAAAAGTCATGGGGAAACGTGGATTCATTGACAATCAATAAATAATAGTAGCCGTTTGAATAAACCACTATCAAATGAGTTTCTGGAGCAAAATTCCATGTCGATAAAGCCTCCACATAACAGGACAGTAAACTCAAGTGAACTGTCTGTTACATAAGCTGAAATACAATTTATCTAAAACCTCCTGTTGACAACAGTATAAGGAACAGTAACAAAGCGGAGTCAGCAAAACCACAATATATGACATTTATGAAGGCACAGGAGTAGTCCCAGGTACAGAACAACCATTTTCCTAGGCACTTTTCCAAATCCTGAGAATCAGGTAGAATTGCTGACTAGATTTTCCTCCTCTAGGAATCAATGAAGTAGGGCATAATGAGACAATCTACTTGCTGACTACTATGTCTAGGCATACGACTAAACAATAAAACTCACAAAGATGTAACAGAGCTAGAACAGGTCAGAACAACAAATTTCTTTTCGGTTTTAATGCTTACATCACAGTAAAATGATACACTAATATAATTCCTAACCATTTCTGTCTGTACAGGACAGAGTTAAGTTTTATCAGGGAAAATACTCTGATGCCCTCCTGCAGCAAAGAATAAACACGAAATCTCCACATTAATGAAAAATAATTGTAATATGTGACTCTCTGCAGACATTCATATGTGATAGGTATATATGGTAAGAAATTTTGTTTTGTGAGACAAAATTCCTTGGTGTTATATACCATCTATATAAATAATTTCCCGTGGAAGTAGTAAACAGCTTCTACAGCACACGCACGCTGCAGATATGTACATATGCATAGGATGAAACACAGCTAAAGTTGCCAGCTTCAAAGAAGAGAGGGCAGAAATGGAAGCTTACTCACAAGTCATACATACTGGAGGTGTGAAGTAGGAGGGAAGAATAACAGCTCATCCTAAAAACAAGGATCACCACACATTCCCAAAATTAGTTTGACACTGAATATAAAAATAATAATGTAAATATAAAAAAAATTATACATGTATAAAAGATCTAGAAAGTTGTCTTTGAAATTAATAAAAAGGGTTACATCATGTACTGCTAAGACAGGAAAGATATAAAGGAAGATCAAAATTTACCACATAAAGGGATCAGGAAAAATAGTTTTAGTGATTGAACAAACTGTGCATTACACCATCATTATAATGAATATCTAGTAACAGGTGTAACCTTGCCAGCTCCCATCCAGGAAAACCGATCTTGGCAAAATCTCCAGTCTAAACGAAGTGCATTTGTTTAAAAACTTGCAGTACTGGGAAACATTCTAGAAAGTTTGATTATAAGATCACTTTCTTTAAAACAATTGTGTATTATAGATTTGACAGGCTCTGCCAGTAACAAATACACTCTCCCACTCACCAACTGTGGATAAGAAATTTTGCAAGGCAAATGGACACAAGATTTATTGCCTTCTGCAAATCTCAAATTTTCATTTATATACATATCTACACACGTCATAAGGTTGCAAAGATACTCTAAGCCCTGCTGTAAGACTGTCACTCCCTGAAGCTAAAAGGCAGCCTGAGACAACAGAAAGACAGGGGTGTGAGGGGTTTTTTTTGCTTATTGAAGCAGCCTAGCTTTGCCTTTTCAAATGTGATATAGGCCTACAACTTTCAAAAAACTTCAACTGCCTTTTTTATCTCCTGAATTAGGGCATTTAACAGAATGGCCACCCAAACTTGATGAAGTTTCCACTTCCTACAGGAACTCAACATGCCTGGCTGAAGGACGGAACAGTAGAACTCACATTAGACGTAAAAGGGATGAAAGGACCTACCCCATGGTACTCTGTCAAAGGCGTTACAGAAATATCTCCCACTGCATCAACACTTCATGTCTCCTGGCCCCATAGAGAAGGGAGATTGCATTGCAATCCCAGCAGTGGAGAAAATGTTTGGTTGGTGTGTTTGTTTTGTTAAAACAAACTGAACACTACTTTTAAGAATCCATTCTAAAATCAGGAAGCTTCCTACATGTATTTCTTTAGTTTCTCATCCTTTGCCACTGCCATGAATCATACAATACCAGTTAAATCCTCCCTTTAGATGTCACCTATTGCTCCAAGAATAGAAATTATTTCTGTTCCTGTTTGCTGTATTATAAAGCTGCACGGAGTGCTCTGTATATACAGGTAATGTTTTTCAGTTCATCTTAGCTGACCAAATACTCAATCTTTTAAAACTACTTTAGTGACAAACATCACTTCAACAGCACAGATGATGAGCCAAATTCCTTATTTTTCCTTTTAGGCTTCTGTGGAAGTAGTTTCTTTACTCTAAATACTGTCAACTTTGCTTTGTCTAGTAACTGAAATACTAAGACATTTTGCTTGGTTTTCTCGAAAGCACAAGCAAGTTGTAGTGCTCATAAGAGAGGCAGCAGTGCTGAAAAAAACCTAACCACACTGTGGAAAAGACATCAAGCTAACTTCCTCACACAGGCTTTAAAACTCTGTAAGAAAGTTTCATTTCCCAACAACAATTAAAAAAAAAAAAATTAAAAAAAAAATAAAAAAATCCACCTTCTTAGAAAGCTGCCAGGTGTCCTGTAGCTGGCAGCACTTCCCTTCCCTTCTTGCTAGAGTTATCTTCTTCAAGGTGTAGTACTGCAAACCTAAATCTTTAATCTTACAGGCTCTTTACACACTCTGCCAGCAAACACAACTAAATGGAGTTCTCCCAAATCCATTTTTGAAAAGGTACCTAACACACTGCCAGCACAAAAAGATGTTACATGAGTTCAATATCTCCTGTCTCCCTTTTCTATTTCATTTTCCACAGTGAGTCTCACACTCCCCTTCCACTGTTTATCAATATTGGCAGAGAAAGGCAGACAAGGTTCCAGCTGCCTGCAACTTAATAAAAGTCATTAGGCAAAAGCATATCTTTCAATTGCTTCAAACAGAATAATCCATCACAGAAATAGAACACTCAAGAAAGCACTGCTTGAAGGGGGAGAAAATTAAAGAAGGGAAGACAAAGAGGCCCATAACATACAACAGAGGAAGCGCAGGACATTTTTAAAGATATGTTTTTAAAGTTTGCAGGTATTCTGCTGCAAAAATATTCCTCGTGTCTAATGCAGTCTTGACTTAGCAGTCAATTAGCAAAAAGCCTGGTTTTCTGACTGGCTTAATATAAGTTGCACCATGAGTAAGAGGTGGGACTAGTCGACTTCCTGGGGTTCCTTCAAATTATTCGACATATCGATGATAAACATTAAGGGAGTCATAAGATTTGCTGCTGGACATCCAGAGACCTGGGAATACAAGATGATTAACATTTCTACGGCAATCTCCAAATGGCTTTGCAGGACGAAGGGAAGAGCTGTTCTGGGGAAGCTCTTCCAAAAGTCTCACTGGGTTGATTGAAAGATTCGTAATAGCTTGGCATATAAAAGGTGCATCTCTCTAGACATGATATTAAGGAACAACAAATGGGCTTGCAGACAACCAGTTACTCTAAAAATACTTTTTGCCTTCTATTGTTGTTCTATACTTAAAACTGTTTAAGGTGTTATATAAACTACTGGTCACGTATTTCTGAAGGAAAGAATCAAAGTACGAGAACTTGGCTCAACCCACTGGTTAAGAAGGAATAATATCAGAGCATTATAGCCCAGAGCTAAGACTCTGGGGGTTTTGAAATTTCACCAAAGGTAAAGACATTGTATTGAACTTTAGAGAAAAGAAAGGGAACAGAGGTACATATGTCCCTCAAGCCATGAAAACCACCTGTCAGGAAGGACAGTGGAAATGTGGGTCATGGTTAGTATATTCAAATACAACACAAAATTGTGGTATATAGTTTCTTTCTTTTTTAAGAGCAGCATTTCTGTGTTTATATTCAGGAAGCCATAAAAACAGAATCAGCGTTACTACTGACTTGTTTGTCTTTACTAAAATGCTGAAGTTGACTTGCTCATCTGCTGCAGAAAAAAATTATTAATCTAATGCCAGTTTGTAAAATAGATTTATTTTTTTTTAAGTATCTTAAAAGTCCATTTTTTGAGCTTTGCTCCTTTGTGAAGATGGATAATGAAACTCAAGTCAAGTCAGATTAACTTTTGTATCATCAGTGTGGCAGTGTTTGGGTTTCAGACAATAACAATTTGTCATCCTCTAAAATAAGTTTAACATCACTTTTTTTTTCACAATTCTGTGGGCTTTTATACTTCTTATTTTAAGAAAAACAGTTTCTTTTACAGCATGTACATCGAGGTTCATTTTAAAGCTTACATATTCTCTTGGCATACTTTAAGGATAAATGAAGTTGGCAGCTGTCCACTGGGAGAGTTAGGGGCCATAAAAAAAACATCTACAACTTCAAGTCTTTATTATTCATGGAACACAATTATCATCCACCAGAAAACGGGCAAACTGGCAGGAATGATGACGCTAATTCTTTAATAGTCTGCTGAGATGTAAGAAGCATTCCTGCCTACTCCAGGAAGTAAGCTAAAGCCTTTTGGTGCATTCTCTCATTACGAGAAATGCTGTCAAGAGCTGCAAAGAATTCCCGTTAAGAGCGGCGTGATGCCTACTGATGCTTACGAGTGGGAAAAGCACAAGTGCTGGCAACAGAACTCACTTTTTGGTACCATGCACTTCAGATACTGACATGGCTGATAGAACCTCCTAGCATACAGACTTCAAGAACTTGGGAAGTTGTAGATGTATTTGGGCCACTTTTTCCCACCTGTGCACTTAGGTTTTTACAGTCTTGAACTATGAGCAAAATTTTCATAAACACCTCTAGAGTAATGAGTGTCATCCCAAACTTCTGAGAGGGGGGGCAACAATAAAATAAAATAAAATAAAATAAAATAAAATAAAATAAAATAAAATAAAATAAAATAAAAATAAAAGTCTAGCAAATCTTT
>WTSP01010930.1:18745-45648 GCA_025331215.1 Actenoides lindsayi
TCCAATTCCATATGTAAACAGTGTTCTGTATTTAAACAGTGCCTAAAACAATGACAAAGAAAAGAAAATGTGCTAAATACAGTAACTTTTTTTTTTTTTTTTTTTTTTTTTCCAAAAGACAGCAAAAAAAGCTTCTTTATCTAATTACAGAGAGCACACTTGGTGACTCTTAGGTTGGAAAGTATTACATGACCTTTAACTCAAGGTCTGGTTTCCAGGACATTTATACCCCCATCAAAACCACCGGTCTGAGGGGTTTTCTATGAGGTCTGCCTCCCCAGACCTTGATTTTGTTCAGCTTGTTATATCACACTTTGCAATTTGAAATCCAGCACAAGGAGATCACTTGCATAATTTCATTGCTACTGGCTCTACCTCTCCTGTCATGAACCACTGAGCAACAAGCATTTGTATGACCACATCACACAACATGCAGTCTAAGCAATGAGGTCAATCAACATGCCCATCTTTCAGGTGTCTCAGGACGTTTAAAGGAAAGATGTGGATTAGAGTCACAGCCACCCAAACGCCAAAAATGAAACATTTCAGCCTGGAAAATAGAAAACTACATTTCCAATTGAGAAGTACCCAAGAAGTTGATTCTGAAGTGTCAAAACACTCTTCAGAACAGTGTGTTCCATTACAATTTCAAGCTGTCAAGTCACATTGTAAGGAAAAATACCTGCTTACTATCTCCTCCAGGAAATACCTGCACAATAGGTTTAATTAACAGCTGCATAGGCAACCTTAAATCTGATATTTCTTAGAGTGCTTCATTTTTATTTTTATAGTCTTGCATTTTCTGTGTGATGCATCTCTGAGCAACTTAATAGCTCAACAGTTAAGATCCAGTACCTCTATTACAACTAAATTCCTAAATACCTGTGTTTATTGTTTCATTCATTTTCTTTCAGTGGCACCAAAGTGTTCCAATAAAGATAAGAATGTCACCATGCTAAACTCAATATAAACACTCCACAGCAAACCGGACTGTCATTTTTACCCTCTATCTTTTATAAATTTCAGTACCTATTAATAACAAGATCACAAACCAGAGAAAAATATCTATGAAATTTCAACACTGGTTTCCCTCTTTCACTTAACTCATTTTTCCTCTCTCATAGCTTGACATTGGTATGTTTTTTCAACAGCAGTTTCTACCAGTAGACCACAATTCTGGCTCAGACTGTCAGCCACAGTGCTTGGATCTCAGACGTCTGTAACATGGACCTACATTATCTCTCAAGGTCTGCGTGTCCTGCGTGGAAATCAGAAGAGAATCAAAGTTACTATACAAAGCTGAGGAGTAGACATTTTCTCCTGCAACACAGTGGAGTGTTGCTGTCACATTACATGAAATGTGAGGGAACAGAGACCCTGGAGCTGCATTTAGCCCCATGGCTCAACTGGTGCCCTCTTTTACAATGCCAAAAGGAAAGAACAATAGCCATAGGTATATCTTTCCACCATCTCTGTCTACATTTCTTAAGGAATAAACTAAGAATACTCTTGAGAAGTGCACGCTGGAACTACTGGAAGGCATGATTTAGCAAAAACAACTTATCATCTAGATATCATCTTAACATTCTGAAAGGGTAAACATTTCTAAAGAACATTCCAGTCAACCACTCAAGCAGCCAGCAACCTTCTATACAACCTCTAGCATACAAGGAAACATCAGCCTTTTCTCACAGATGAGAGCATGGTCACATCACGTTGATCCCTGCATCAATCACTTCCAGGCAAAATTATCGTAATTAACTGTAATTAGGTCAGAAAATGGAAGCAATTTCTCCAAAATCTCTATTCCAGCTTGGCAGAACACAGCAGCCTTCCTGCCTGCAAGAGACTTGCCTCCTGTCAGTTCATAGCCCAGGTGCAAGGGAGTGTGTCACAGAGTCCAGAATCCCCCAAACCTGCCTCTGCTGCTACCTCAAGGTCTCAGCAGGACTGTCAGTGGAACAAACACAATTCCCACCAGTGACTGTTTCATCATCCATGAGCTGGTCATGGTCTGCCCCAGAAAGGGGACTTCCTCCAGCCAATGGACTTTTCAAAATAAAAAAATAATAATAAAAAAAGGACCCTAGATAACAAAAGCCAGGAAAAAATCCCCATCCCCTCAGTTCATGGTAACCGGCTGTCTACGAGGCATCTGCAGGAGGTCGCACTGGTATTGCCTATTCAAGAATGTTCACATATGACAATGACTGGTAGCACAAAAAGTCTAAAGATTAGATAAAGTGTTGAGTGATGTACACAAAATTTTCAAAGGCAAGCTACACAACACAGCAAGGCCCTGGCTGACGTATTTTATGGCTTGCATACTATGGATCAGCAAAGTTTACAAACAGGTGGATTCATTAAAATGATCAAGGGTGAGGGGAAAAAAAAAATCTGTCTAAAAGAAAAGGAAAATGCTTTTTTTTTTAAAAAAAAAATCTAATGAAAGCAGCAAAACCTTCCAAAGCAAATTTTAAGACAATAATAATATCTACAGAAGTAGGTTATTTCTGTGTCTGAAAAATAACTATTCAGTCTTATCAAAGGTAGCACTCGTTTTACAAGATAACAAGCTTCCCAGATTTTTCTTCTGTTGGCGCCGGTTTCCTCCTTGGAAATTATTACAACACCTTTTAGCTAATAAATCAGTATGAAACAACCTCTCTAATGATGGAAATTTTGAGAAATGGTAAGCCACATGTTCTATATAGAGAAAATACTGTAAAATACAAGAGCTCATGGAAGGGGAAGATGGTATTTATTTTCAAAGTCTCTACATAAATTGGATTTACCCACTAACACTCATTCTCTCATAGATTTTATTCATTTACATGCTCAAGCCTACGTTTTGACAAGCAACAAGATATATGTGCCCAAGTAGTCGGCCCAGAGAAAGCAAGAGATCGTAGCTGTCAAGTCCGTACCATGTCTCTGGGGTTCCTCTTCACTGACAATCCAGCTTTCAGAATGACTTTTACACCACTTAGTCAGCAGCAGCAGTCAGGAGGCAGTTCTCAGTCTCGAAGTCTTACTAAATTCAATTTCTAAAAATCTTAGGCCAGTCGCTGTTATTTTCCTCACATGGAATATATATCCGTTTTCCTTGTGACCTAACACAAAGAGGAATGATATATAGATATATAAAAAATGGCAAAGCCTTTTTCCTGGTGCTACAATGGAGGGTCTTCTGCTGAGAAGCAACCTGTGCATTGGGTTTATCAAACCGTAGGTCTTTTGGTCTTGAAAACCACAGTCCTCAATGTTTTTTTTTTATTGTTAGGAACACTGTCCTGGGAATGGTGTTCTTTGTTATCAACACAGGCCACACTTTTCACTGTTTTGCTTTGTTTGTCTGTTTCTTCTGGTGATTACACACACATTCATTTCCACTCACGCGCAAATTTACAATTTTACACTCTTACAAATATCTACTTCTCCACCAGCAGTGGTCAAGTGTGTCTAAGGGTACTGTTAACTATCACTTTCTGGATATGCACTGATACTTACCAGTCTTGATGGATGGATCTGACATTTTAACAATCCTAAAATCATCATAAAGTCAGTCTTGTCATACATTTAAAATAATTTAATCTGAAGTGTAAATAGCCAGTAACCCCTTTGCTTTGTCCTCAGATTTCCACTAGGCATAAATACACATGCAGCAGTCCCAGTGTTCTGAGTAAGTTAGTAAGGATAGCTTCTCCAAGAGGACAACACTTCAGTCACCCAAGAAGGATCATAAAATTGAACCAGTCTACAATTTGACAGCATCAGGTGTTAACTTCATGAAATTTATATTATCAATAGATGAAAAATGAACAATCATATAAACCATATCCTTCCTTCTGTGTTTCACAATAATCCTTCAGAAGTTCCCACTCAGGAATCATAGAATGTCTTGAGCTGGAAGGGACCTTAAGGATCATGTAGTTCCAACTCCCCTGCCATGGGCAGGGACACCTTCCACTAGACCAGGTTGCTCAGAGCCTCAACCAGCCTGGTCTTAAACACTTCCATGGATAAGGCATCCACAATTTCCCTAGGCAACCCGTTCCAGTGTCTCACCATGCTCAGAGTAAAGAACTTCTTCCTAATGTCTAATCTAAATCTACCCTGCACTAGTTTAAAACCATCACCCCTTGTCCTACCACCACATGCCTTTATAGAAAGTCCCTCCACAGCTTTCCTGTAGGCCCCCTTAAGGTATCGAAAGTTCACTGTAAGGCCACCCCAGAACCTTCTCTTCTCCAGGCTGAAGAGAACCAACTCTCTCATTCTGTCCTCACAGGAGAGGTGCTCCAGCCCTCTGATCTTCTTTGTGCCCTCTTCTAGACCCTGAATGAACACAAGGAATATTTACACATTCAATGCCCAAGCCAGCTGTCACCCCAGCAGACCATGTTCCTTTATGGAGTATCGTGCTCGGGTCTAACATCCACTTGCAAGGGAACTTACAGTAATGAACTATCTCCCACTTCTAACATCAACTTGAAATGGAAGTAGAGTCCATGAAATGAAGACAGTACTTTAGTCATGAACCTTTACCAATACATTAGGGAGTAGAATGTTGAACTTTTGGCTAATTATTGATTGGTATGCTGGTTCTGCAAGTAAAAATCACTATTCCTTCAGTATGCACAGCAACAGCTCCAATTAATAGATAGAAAAACAATCCTTGGCAGAGAAAGAAAAATATGGCCAAACGTGCTAATGCAGCAGTCTGTTCTAGAATTCACAAGTCTGGACCAAGCAAACATCTTTAAGCCTACATCAGGTTAAAATATGAGGGTGGAGAAAAAAACAAAAGAAAAAGCAGTACTTTACAGCCACTGAAAGTCTAGACTTCTTTTAAGAGAAGTGACTCATCTTCCCCCTCTATCCCCTCATTTGTGTTTGCAAAATTAATAGAGAAGGTGCAAATTAATCTTTGTTCTCTAAGCTAGTTTACCATCTCCCATGAAAGACACAATACATGGAATGGTTCCAGCATAAAACATATGAAGACAAAAAAGATGCCAAAGAGTATTTTTTGCTTGATCCTGGAGTTATTCCATTTCTGAAATAAACTTATTCCTTCATCAGCCCTTTAAAGTTTTAAACACAAACCAAAAACCATCTCAATGTTTTCCATTTGTACGCAGTCAAAACTAAAGGCAAGTTTTTAGAACATGAACAGTACAACTGTTTAAATCAGAAGGAGATCAGTTTTGGAGAAAAAATAATCTCTATTAGAAGGTATCACCCACTGCCATTCCTAGAAAAGGCTAACACAGCTTATTTAGAGAAGACTCCCCAATAGTACTAAAAACATATGAGTGCTGGGAAGATGGACAGGGAAAAAAGACTTCCACAATAGGCCACTTCAGGAAAAGCTCAAGGAAGAATTTGTGGGGGTTTTTAATCCTCTATATTTTCAAGTTTTTGACAGTGCTAGGAAGTAGTTCATGGTGTCGGTGGGTCTGAAGAGAATTCCACAGAAATATGCTTTAGTGCCGTTTTACCTACTACTAAATCTCTTGAG
Source organism: Actenoides lindsayi (assembly GCA_025331215.1). Taxonomy (NCBI): domain Eukaryota; kingdom Metazoa; phylum Chordata; class Aves; order Coraciiformes; family Alcedinidae; genus Actenoides; species Actenoides lindsayi. Next base: position 24,270 of record WTSP01010930.1, read on the forward strand.
GGTAACAGATGAGTACTGATCTTCTGAGATTGATGCTGACTGAGATCCATGCTTCTGCAGAGAGTTTCAGGGATAGCTGAAAGCTGATCACACACTCCACAGATATCAGCTGGGGGAGGCTTTAGTCAGATACTGAACTCAAAACCAGAACGCTTAAGGCTGAGATGCTTTGGGGTCTAGTCAGTCTTTTAGTCTCCCTTCTTCTCTCTCCTCATTTATCTCATGCACCTATAGAAATCATTCAGACAGCCACAAAGATGAAGTAACCAATTATCATAAAATCTCCCTGAACACTCATTTGCTATTATAAAGGATGTTCTATTTTAACCAGAAAAGGACCTGTATTGCAGCTTAATGCTGTCAATGCAGGAAAGTAACAGTAGACTCTGCAGTTATCAAGGGAGCAGATTATCCAAGTTCAGTTATTGATTTTTACTTTATTCAGAAAAATATCAGGTCATTGCTTGGGTCAGAGAAGAAAAGGGTTAGCCTTAGAGGGAAAAAGAATTTGCTTATTTCCAGAGATAGGACAGGTTAGTTTAAATCTCAGTAAAGATTTTAAGAACTCTTCCTGAAACATCACTGTGCTTTTCCTTCAATTTTAAGTCATCTTGTGGAAAAATACTGTTCTTTTACTGGTAATACTAAATCTTGAGCCAGCCAAAAAGCAATAAGGAATTTTAGAAGTGCAGGAGGGGAAAGAAGAATTGCAAGTAGTGTATAGCTTTTTATCTTTCTAGAGAAGTTAATTTGAAAGTTTTAGTTGGCTCCCATTCTTGAAGCATCTGCTGGACATAGTTATCTCGTTTTATTGAGAAATGTTAAGTCTCTTCTTATTCCAGCTGACCTACTGTATTCAGAGAGCTACTAACAAAATGTGCTATCATATTCTTAAGCTTCTTCGAAAAATTGTGATTGTTTGTGCCATTCAAGGTTTGCTACTACTAACTTCAGTATAGATATAGCTATCCAGTCTTCTGAGCTGCCACATTTTTTTGGTTTGATTCATGTTCTTTAAATATTTTCTCAGGCTTAGTTGGGCACTTTCTAAATGATCTGTGCTTTTAGTCCATAATGATACATGAGCTACCTACAGAAATACCTGGGGAAGAAACCAGGAAACAGAATGGACAATACAAGATAAAACAATCAATGGGCCAAACCATTAAATGTGGTAACTTCTTTATGACTCAAAATCTTTACAATATCAGCATTAGATACAGTTTAACCATTATTTATGGGCTCTTAATTCCCAGAGCTGAGAATAGCTGCTGGAATTCTACAGCCTGATTCCATCAGGCTAGATGATCAGATTAATTCCTCTGGCATTAGCTAACATCTCATTATGAAAAAAAGAAAAATGAAAATACTAAGAAATTAAAAGCAAAATTTTTGTACCCTACTCTCTTGAAAAACAAAACAACAAAAAAATATCATGCACATCCCTATTATATCTCAACAGGACATCCATATGGAAAGTCTTATTCTCCAGATGCTTTCCCTTACTATTTCATTGTCCTGCTAATCTCTGCAACTACCCCTGGGGGGAAAACAAAACACTGCACAATTTACTGTCAGGCTAACATTCTGAAGGATGGGCAATACAAAAGGAAATATACTCTGGACAACAGTCACTTCCAATATTACAATTGTAAGAAGCAGAATCCACCAGAAGTGGAATAATTTGAATAACATTGAATGCAAAATCAAAATAAATTAATACAAACAAAAAGCACCTTACATGGACACAGGAGTGAAGAAGTGCATCTGCAAAAAATAAAAATCACAAAACAATGAGGAAGCCCACCAACTTCTTCACCTCACTCAATCACAGTTTAATCACACTAACGTGGTCAAAACTTTAGACAACTTGCTTTTTTAAAAAACCATAGAGGTATGAAAATTAAACCAAACTACTACTACAGTGTTTTAGAGAAGCCCACAAAACGTTCTCCCCAGGATTCAGTAGGATGCAAGGTTTCTTCTCACCAGGAATCACTTGTACACTTAAGAACCTTGCAAGGCTGCCAGTGAAACAAGGAAGAGCCTTCTATTAATTTACAGGGGTGGTTGGACAGGTTTGTAAATGAACCCCTTTAAAGTCAGATGTCCTAGCCAGCCACATGAAATGCATGGACCTTGAGTAGCCCAGCTACCTATTTGGACCCCATCTGGTTCCACTGAAGTTGTGAGGCTAGAAACTCTACTGTCCATTACGGCTGAAACAGACTGAATGGGGGGTTCTGGTGCAGAGAGAACCTTCTAAAGACATTAACACAGTTCTCACAATAAACAGGTCTACCAAGTACCTGCCAAAAAATGAGTTTTATTGCTAGCAGCTTCTTTTGTTTGGTTGGTTTTAAGTGTGCCCAAATTACACAGCACCTCTTTCCAACCTCGAGGTGCATTATAACAGTACAAACAAGCAAAGAGTCGATTTCAAATATAAACAGAGTAATAACATACTTGTGGTATATAAAAGCAAAAAAGGACACTCATTGAGGAACACAGAAAAAAAAAATGGTTTTTTACACAGCTGTCTTCTCCAACTTTCAGAACATGCTTATACCCTATACAGAAGTTTGGACATCCCCAGCACCCTCATTCTTCTTCAGTTTTACAAACCTTTTTGCTTACGAGCAGCTGAAAATATAAAAATCTGGACAGACATTGGCAAACCAAGCAGATACAGAACAAACCAGTAAGAACTCACACTGTTTCACCCTATTAGGCCAGGAATACTCTCCACATCAACAAATGCATGAATTAAGCACTCAATGACAAACTGAAGTTATGCCTTAGATATTATTCCAGAATTCCTCAGTACTTCTTGGCTCTCCTTTTTGCCAGTTCCTTACCAGACTCAGATAGCTAAGAGATCCAACTCAAATGAGTATAATCCTCCACCTGCATGATGTTAGCAAAATCATTTAAGGCTCCATCTATCATATAAACTGTAGCATTAGTTATAGAGGATTTGGGTGTGGTTTTAGGGCACATTATTTCATTCTTTTCGGTCGTAAACGTTACCTAAAAACCTCCTTACACCAGTGGAGTAAGAAAAAAGTAAAATCATTGCATCAGTTCACACAACAAAACAAAGTGTAGGGGTTGAAACCCCATTTATCCTCCCATGGTGAAAGCACCACATGTAGTGAAGTGAAACAATACACATAACATGCATACTTGGAAAACTACTCTAAGTTACTATGAATTTCTGTACACCATCAATCTTTCATCCAGATATGGAAAAGATTTCACTCATAATCCCTATCTGCAAAGGGTCTTAAAAAGGTCTTAAATTTAAAAATAAAGACATTTGAGTTGTTACAACATGATCATAATCTTGAAAGTACCTTAACTGAAAAAAATGCCTCCTTTACACAGTGTTCAGATAACTCAAAAGACAGCATATATATTTATGAAACCTTAGAAAAAGAAAAGCATCTTCTAAGTTCTATGAGGAATATAGGCCAAAATCCCTTGCCTTTTTTTCAAAGTTGTAAGCAACCGTTATAAATTTAGAGATGCTGTATTTCTGTAGAGCTAGAGGAGACAGGTTCATTTGCTGTGCTAACATTCACTACAGAAATATTTTTGTTATAGCATCATCCTCTGTTGCACAACTAGCTATCTTGTAGTAGGACTACTTGCATTTCTCACCACTGTTATTTCATCTCATAGGTTTTCCAAAGATCTCTGCTCATAAAATGTTTGTCAAAATGCACTCACACGTAGCACCAGGCAAAGAGGAGATGACAGACAGATGCTTCTGCACGTTAGTGGGTGGGATTGGAAAGAAGCTGGGGAAGCAGCTTTGCATCCAATCCATTACAGCTATTTTCCTTTTAATCATCTAACAGCAACTCACATATTCACCCGAAATGTATTAAATCCTCTAAACTTTCGAAATGATGCATTACTAAAGTCACAGCGGGGAAGCAAACTCAGTTTAGAGGACATAAAAGACTAGCTCTAGAACAACTTTTTTCACTAGAAGGTTATGGATAAAAACCAAAGGTAACATTTTAATGTGGTGAGAAGATGCACAGTCAGAGAAGCAGCAAGGTAAAAGCACTATTTGTGTTTCTTTCCAGCAGAAATTCCTTTCCAAAAAAAAAATCCTCTCAGACAGGTTTTCCACCTCAAAACCAGCAAAACAGATCAGCAACGGCTTAACCTTTTAGTTCCCTGAACCAGCATGTTACCTTTCTTCCATATAGGCTCTCTTCAGCTACTTGAGTGCACGGATCTTGGAATAAGCTAACTGCCCAAGACCTGAAATTCACTTCCATCCTTGATAGATTCTATCACTGCAACATTCACTACTGTAAAATTGAGGCTGCAAGTTAAGTTTTTAAATTAAAGAAATAAGTTCTGTTTTTCCACTCTTTTTTCCTCTGCTTTAGATTGCTTGTCTTAAGATAGACCTTTACTTCTTGCAGTATTTGTCCAAAGTACAAAGTTGCAAATTCTACCAACCTATAATCACATATGACAGCTACACATAAATAGACTGCAGGTACAGTACATGCCTATATTACTAGTGTTCCAACATATCAAAGCACAAAATGGAAAGCATTTCTGTGTAGCATCACCATGAGACAGAACTGAGCAGGAAGTCCTTTAACTCCATCTAAGCTACTGAAGGAGAAATCAGAGGTAAAAATGCATACAGCAAGAAGTAAACGAGTAAACCCATATAAGGTCAACAATTATTTGTTTTATTACATGAATACAAGAGACTGCAATCAAACTGAACAGGCTATTATCAAATCTCTTCAGTGACAAAGCTTTTTTGTCAAAGAGGACAAATAAAAACAAGTGCATAAATCACAAGGACATATGGCTTAAAGCCATTATCCCAGAGGATTACAGAATGGGTTTTGCATCCTCCCTCTTTGCTTTTAGTACTCTCATCTTTGTTTTAATATTGTAGCTATTATTATCAGTGCTATCTGAAGACTAGAGTACCCAGTAGTTATGAACAACAAACAGAAAAATCCTCTCACTCGTTAAGAGAGAATCTAAGGTATGCTTTAAAGGTACATTTAGTAACCTTAGGATAAGGGTGTGTTTTTAATGAGTCCTGCCAGTCTCATCCAACGCTGTAATACTTTAATTATTGAACACTGTGCTGGGCATTAGAGACTTTTGTTGCCAGGTACCACCAAGGACACAGGGTTTTGCTGTGCTAACCATGTTGCAAATACCTAACAAAGTAACTATGCCTGTCCTAAGGTACTTGCACACTGCAAAGGTGTAATTAAAGAAAACAAGTGGCTAAACAGGGAAATACAACTGTATCATAGAGGAAACAGAGCAAGTATAGCAATCAGTGGCCACCACACATTTGGGGATGCAACAAGGGATTGATCACTCAAATAACACCACTAGTTTCACTGACAATATTCAAAACCTTCATTACAGACATTACAGTGTGCAAACACCCCACAGTCCAACTCAAAATGAAGACTATGTAGGAAAATTGCTCAATTCATACACAGTACAAACTAGGATTGCACATAGTATAAATTATGACTTTAACCTGGACTCCAGATAAAATGATAAATTGATGCTCTGTGCAACCCTAAGCAGAAAAAAGATTTCACCAAGTAGCCCAGAAATCTTATGCAGGTTATCATGCCACATCACCCCTGTTGACAGACATCACTACAGACACACACACTTCTCAATTTCTAAGGAAACTTTTCACAATACACTTTCATGCATAAAATTAAAAAAAAAAAAAAAAAAAATTCCTGAGCACCTAACTAACCATTAACTTTCTTTTTTTTCAGTCAGCAACCACAAACTTTTAGTCTCAAGGCAATCCCTCTTTCCAAGAGACACATAACACACATTTGATCCAAAATGTGGATCAAAACTTGATTAGAAAAAAAATGCAGCTTTAAAGCTATGGTCTGAAAACTAAAAGCAAAAGCAGAAGTGAGAGACATAGTGAAGAGGTGGAGGAAAAACATGAACATGCTGTTCTAATCTACTAATACAAGAACTTGAATAACTACTTAGAAAACCAGAATGCTGCTCTTCTGTTAAGCCACTGTTCTCTTAATGACAAGGAAGAAAGAAAATGGTTTTACATCTTCGGTCCTAAATTTCTGCTTCAAAATTATGGTACTTTTCAGCAAGGCAGTTGCTGACTCAAGTAAAAAGCTTTGCTAAAGCTGAGCAGTAATTAAGAGATTTCATTTACACCACAATTTCACATTTGTACAGGGGAAATGTGCTTCTTCTGACATGAAATTTCCCACAATACTGAAGAGATGCCTGGAGATATAATACTAAGTTTTTCATTTGTCCTGTGAAGTAAACCATCGCTTCTTATGGTAAGCAACTATGCACTTGAATAAAGACAACTATTGAAGGCAAATCTTAAAAGGTAATGACTGCCACTCATAGCCAAAGAAAACAGTTTTTAGAGCTTTATAGAATCATGTTTTCAAGTCCTGTTCCAAAATTCAAGTCAACGTGCATCATATCATTACATTCCTACACAGTTGGAGCAAGCCTCAATGGCTCTGCAATATGACTAATACCATTTCCTAAGATGTATTTCCAGAAATTAGACCTGTATCAGTTTACACTTTATTTCAAACTGGTGGCTTCAGTCTGTAAACCCCTGAATGTTTTACAAAAGCACATGCAGAGGGAAAAATAATATGAGACTGCATTTCCTAGTCAATCAAAAACTAAGAACCTTAGAAATTTTCTACAGATGACCAGTTATTCTAAATAATATCATAGGGATTAATGACCCTAAAGAGGAGAATTCTGCTTACGTAACATTTCCTACCTATCTTCACTTTAAAGGAACTTTTTCCTAATAGATCCAGAGCATCCACTTATTTTTGGTTTATTATGTATAAACAAGGGACAGACAGACATGTTAGTGTTTTAATTAGATTCTTGTAGAATTTCGTCCTCCCACCTGTAGCTTAACAAAGGCAAGAAATTTTTGCACTAGTTGTGCCAAGCCTGCGTAGAGATCTCCCCTTTATTTGAATATTCGGTGTTTTTAAGGAAAAAAATAACTAAGAATCCAAAATTTCAGTCTATCTGTTAGCTACAGGCATGCAGGGAGAGGAAACAAAAAACCCTACAAGTATGACAGCACCTTGGACATTCAGTGATGCTTAGAGAGATGACTTAAAAACACTGAGCACATCCCAATCCAGATATAACCACTAATCCCAGATACACTTCTATGTCAGCCTTTAAAAGCAGCTTCTAGAACACAGATCCTCATCTGCATCAAAAAGCTACTCTCAAGCCGCAGAATTAAAGCAAAACCTCTCAAATCTATATTTGTGTTCTGCCAGCAAAACAAGCCCAAAATTCTTAAAATCGCAGCATCCCCTCTAGTTTTCACACCAAGTATAAGCCATGACAAGAACATCTTGAATGAAAATCAGTTCTAAATGAAAGCAAGAATACTTAGCACCTTTCTGGTGCATTTCAGCTTTCAAAAACACTTTGCAAATATTAATGTGCCAAAACATAAAAGAGCCATTGTTTCAGTGAAAGGAAGCAAGAAAAAAGGATGCAGAATTTGGTAGCAAAATGGACGGGTAGATGGCTGATACTTTTGTATCATTTGTATATGTAGTTTTGTATACTGTGGTTTCACTCCCATCTTAGTGACACATCAAAACAGGTTCTGTAGTAATAGAATAGCAAAGGAATACTACATTACTGTATACTAAGAGATCCTGGTAAACCTAGGTTACTTTCAACACTAACACCTTTCCAATTGAAATTCCTGTTGCTTTTCTCAAATTAAGGCTGCAATTTACTTTTTTTTTTAATTCCACACCATCATAAGAAAAGCTTTTATATCCTTATTGACAACAAAGTGGTTTTCCTTTGCAATTCCCATTAATGCCTTTCCAAATGCACATATACCCAGTACAGTCAAGACACTAGATACAGCAGCTGTAATTTGTTTACGTTTGTCCATTACATGCCCTACTGAATTCCATTTCCTTTTTTTTTTTTTTTTAGGGTGCTTTGTGGCTCTTTAGCTACAGGTAACAGGAAAGACTTAGGCAAAAATTGTTGACGCAGGATTATGTGCCACATTCACATTCACTGTGAGTTTCTAATACTACTAGCATAGACCAGTGCTGGATCTCTACTGAGAATTCCATGCCACCCAGAAGCATCACTGTATGCTTGCAAGTATTCCACTAAAGCAAACACTGGCAGCTGATGGAGGGAGAGCCAATCTCAAACAGTAGGACTCTGATCGATCCTCTTCTGTATTGCTTAGTACCTCACTTACTCCACTATTAGCAGCACTTATTTCAGTGAGACAGTTCATAGGAAAAGTAAAACAAAAATGGCAAAGGTTTTCACTTTAGTATTTAATGTACAGCTCATTAAGGGCCCAGCTTGAAGCCCTGTGAACCTGGCAGAAACATTCCCACTAGGGTTTTGAGCAGGGCCTTGAAAAATGAGGGGCTTGTGCTTGATAGAGAAAGGAATAGAAGCTAGTTAAGAGCAAGGAGCACAGGTCTCATGTCCTAACATAGTTCAGCACAGGTTAGCAGGCTTGGCTACTAGTAGGAATTTGCACTGGGTTACCACAGTCAACTCAGATAAGAGTTCCAGTCAGAAACACAGAAGCTGGCTGCCAAGTTGATATTTGACAGGACTATCTAACTGAAAATATTAGAGGGTATAATCTAGAAATCTCCTTGGCTAAGAGCAGAGAGGATTCGAAAATAGACCTGAGACAATCTGAACAATTAGAGAGTGATTTCTCACTACAAAGATTGAGGTCAGCATTGCAAACAGCTCCTGAAAATGCTTCTCACTCTAAATAATGTTATCTCTGGCTTGCTAATTCTAGCCCATGTCCAATCCACTAAAACTTCACCAGAAATTCCGTTCTGCTCTGATCAATCAAAGATACTAAGTCCTAAAAATGATAGCTATACCTGACTCAAAACAGACCAAACAGAACACGTTCTTGGTGATCAAAAAAGTTGTATCACAAACTCACATATGCATGGTGAATTTAGGTAAAGACACAAAAACACAAGGGAACTTGGATTCCTTGCTATCTGTGATGAACGACTCAGTTCCTGCCACATTATATGCATTTCACCTTGGCATACATTGCCATCACATGGCAGGTGCGGTGGGATCCATCTCCATCCTGCTAAAAGTTTCTGTTAGGTTAGTCCAAAAAATTGGTGTTATATACACCAAATGTTTACGCTGTTTTATTTTAGCTTTTTGAGTCAAATATGAAAATGTACATAAAATACCACATCAATTAAAAAAACAACATAACATGACAAAGAAAACCCGCTGTGTCCCAGAACTACAGTGATTTTTTTTCAGGACACTCCCATGTTGCTGCTCCCAATGGATCACAAAACGGGAATACAGGTCGTTGGGTTTTTTCCAAAGACATTTTAACAAAGAAATCTGTCAATAAATAAGCCGGTATTACTCAAATGAGAAATTACTGAAACCAAAAGTACAATCTAAAAAAAAAAAAATTCAAATTAAAAGTACAAACTATCCGTTTTCAAAAACTTCAGCACACTTTTACTTCTGTATTTTCTAAGCTCTTTTGGGCAGGAATGGCTTCTCGCTTTGGGAATTTCTGACACCCCAGATATGTTGGTTGATGGTGTGAAGAGTGACTGTTGACTGACATAATTTGGCTAGCAGAAGCTGCCACAGTAGTCACAGTTATATTGGCAAAAACAGTGCTTTCATCTGAATTGCTTTCATCATTTATGGGTTGGTTTTTTTGACATGAATAAACACAAAAATAATAAACACAGTGAATTAAGAGATCTGTGTGCAGTTTCATGGCTATGATCTTGTTGGGATGACAGAGACATGGTGGGATGGCTTTCATGACTAGAGTGCTGCAATGGAGGGATACAGGCTCTTTAGGAAGGACAAGTCAGAAAGATAAGGAGGTGGAGTCACCCTTTGTGTGAGAAAGAAGCTGGAATGCGTGGAGCTTTGCCTAGGCATGGATGACGAGCTAACTGAGAGTTTACAGGTAAAGGTTAAAGAGTAGACTAGTATGGGTGACGTTGTAGTGGGCATCTGCTATATGTCACCTGTCCAGGAAGAACAGGTGGAGGAGGCCCTCTACAGAAAGGTAGAACCAACTCCACGTTCACAGGCCTTGGTCCTCATGGGGGACTTGAATCACCCTGATAAGTGCAGGAAGGACAACATAATGAGGGATAAGCAATCCAGGGTGTTCCTGGAGAGCACTGATGACAAATTCTTGACCCAAGTGATAGAGGAGACAACTATGAGAGGTTCTGCACTAGAACTTAGACGTACAAACAAGGAAGGGCTCCTTAGGGATTTGAAGGTCAAAGGCAGACTTGAGTTGGAGTGACCATGGTGGTATTCAGGATTCTGAGAGGAGGCGGGAGGGGGGGGGGGGCAGATTAAAAAAAAAAAATCACAGCTCTGGACTTCAGGATAGCAGACTTCCATCTCTTCAGGGATCTGCCTGAAAGAGTCCCAAGAGATATGGCACTGGAGGGAAGAAGTGCCCAAGAAAGCTAGTTGATACTCAACGATCACCTCCTTCAAACTCAGTAACTGTTCATCCCAATGAGCAGAAAGTCAGGTAAAAATGCCAGGAGGCCTACGTGGATGAACAAGGAGATCCTGGCAAAACTCAAACACAAAAAGGGAGTATACAAAAGGTGGAAAGAAGGGACAGGTAATCTGGGAGGAATATAGAGACACTGCCTGAGCATATAGAAATGCAGTCAGGAAAGTCAGAGCCCACCTGAAACTGGTCAAAAATAAACATCTCTAGGGAGAGTGTAAGGATGATGGAGCTCGATCCTTCTCAGTGTTGTTCAGTGACAGGAAAAGAGGCAACAGGCGCAAACTGAAACACAGGATGTTCCCTCAGCACATCAGGAAACACTTTTTTTACTGTGAGGGTGTCTGAGAAATGGTATGGGTTGGCTGCCCAGGGAAGCTGTGGACTCTCCCTCTTCAGAGATATTCAAAAGCCATCTGGAGATAATCTTGCAGAACCTCTTCTAGGTGATCCTGCTTGAGTGAGCAGGATGGATCAGATGACCTCCAGAGGTCCCTTCCAACCTCAACCATTCTGTGATTCTCTGAAAGCACTGCTGTGCCAGAAAACTTCCAAATATGCACCAGTATTTAAATTGCTGGTATATACCAGACTCCCTATTCCATAAAGTATACCCTTAAGGTGAACAAAGAGTCTGTGTATTCATCCATCATGAAGAGAGCCCTCTCTCAACCAAGGCCTCTAGGCATTTTAGTAACATGAATAAATAACTGTTTTCAATACTACATTCATAATTCCACTATTTCAATCAGAAAAGTCAAGATGTTTTCCCAAATCATATTACCTTCATATACAGCAAAATATGAAAGCCTAGGGGAAAAGAAAGAGGGAAAGGGAAAAGAAAGAGGGAAAAGAAATTAACAAACAAACAAACAACAACAAAAAAAAAAACCACAAAAAAACCCCAGCCAAAAACAAACAAACAAAAAACAAACAAAAGAAACCCTCTAACTCAGCCCTTTCTCAATATACCAATGGCCACTTGCAGGACAAATGAAACTGAGAAACAAAACCTGAACACAGAAAAGAAATTATGCTGCAAAATTATTTCAGAGAATTCTTGATATCAACTGCAGGTCCAGAAATCTTTTTACTACCGATGTATAATATGGTATTTTTTAGGCTAAGAACAGAAAGGGGAGAACCTCACCTATGAAAAAAATGAAGAGCTTTAGGACAAAAAGGACATCTGAAGAATTTGCTCTGTATCACACTACACCACCTTCAGACACCTGTTGAATATGGATTTACCTCAGTGCTGTTTCTCTCTCTCTTCCTCATTTCTCTCCACCCTTTCACCCTTCACAAATTCACCCAGCAGCACAGTGAGATACACATCATACAAACATGGCAGCAACCTTCTATTCAGACAGATGCTGTGCTCGCCCCTGCTCATCACTAGTGAAAACTCATATAGAATGATGTCATTAATAGAAGTGCCACATTTTTAACCCAGTTAGTATGTGTCAGTAATTCAGTGGAGAGTCTGGTCTCCTTAATGCTCATTTATCATGACTTCTGCTAAACAGCCTGTGACAGTTTCCCTCTCCAGGTTGTTAGCATCACCTGGCCCTAGATAAAACTCCATATATTTAAAGAACACTAACCTACAAACTTTAAAGACCAAGATATATTTATTTATTCCTTCAAGTACTCTACTATTTCCTTCTCCTTTAAATGTTGGACTATTTTCTATTTTTGAGATATAAAATACTCCTTTCTTCCTTTGGTCACAGCAGTGCCTCTAAATCAACAAAGAGTATCAGTAAATTCTACTAAGTTGGGTTTATTCTGTCATTTATCCAGTTGTCAGTAACTGACTTCTTTTGTTTGTTTAAGATCCACATATATTCTTGTATATTTATATAGAACAGTTGTTACATGTCAAGTATCATCAGGGACTTTGTTTTATCATCTAAGGCACAATTGTATTAAGCAATAGTTATTGCTAAAGACAGTGGTATTTTCACGTGTTTAAAGCACAGGACAGTGACTCTTTCAGGAGACCAGAGTTCTGCTCCTTGCTTTTTTTCTGACCTCCTGGGCAACTTTGCTCAAATCACTTCAACTGCAGTACATCAGTTTATCTTTCTACCGGGTCATTTTCCTCACTCTAACCTGCTCTGCAAAGCATTCAAGAACCTTTGGATTTATTTCCACAACATTCCTAAGACTAGAGAATTGGTAAAGTTTATTCTGCATATGAAAAATACTATCATCAGTTTCAGTTCATTACTGGTGGCACAACATTACTATTTTTGCTCATCTTGATGAAGAAAAAGTGTTCGATACTTCTTCTTTCTCAGCCCGTTCACCAACTGTGCACAATCATTCACGTTGCGATTGTAACATAAATCAAGATCTAAGAACACTATTTCAGATGTTTCCAGTATATCATGAAGTTTGATATACCTCAGGTGCCAGGTATGAGCACTGTTGTACGAACACTGGTAGTATGAACAACAGGCATGCTAAATCAAGGGGCTCTGCTCTGGGTACCAGCAGCAGAGATGTAAATTCCAAGATTGATAACTACATTGCAAGGCAGTACTCTGCACGGTTCTCCACAGTCCAAACCACCTAGAAGGTGATGTGATTTTGGCCACAGTGGAACCATTCCCAAAGGAATTCCTTCACATGGAAAGAGGTTTTCCAGCAATGAAAGATCTTCATTGCTAATCTGAACAATGAGAGTTTGAGTGATGCCAGAAGTTTGCTAGAAGCCACTATTTTAACCTAGCAGCCTTTAAGCTGCAATAGCATTAGAGTGGTAACAAGAGAAAAGGGAGGCAGACTGCAATGTTTGGAAGGAAATGTAGCAATTTGTGCTACTGTTGATATACTCTCCTCTTCACACCTGAGATCTGAGAGCAAATATAGAAGGATCTAACTTTAAGGAAGAAACAATGTGCACGAGAATAAAGTCACCCAAACTGCAAGATGATTGCTGGACAATGAGTTGAAAACTGCTGCATCTCAAACGTTCTCAGATTGTACATTTTATTATTGCTCTCTGAGGTAATAGCATAAACCAAATTACTAGCCTGGTTGCATTCCAGATAGTAGTCTGAAAAAAAATGGTATAATATCAAAATCATAAAGAACAAAAGTCTCCCTTTCCTGCCCATCACCAAATGGCTCATTTTAGCCACTAGCAGGTCCTATCTTTCAGTAGACTCAATATCAGTACTTTTTTTCCCCTGCTTTCTTCATTTGTAGCATCCTGCATTTTGTCAGCATAAATATCGATGAAGGAAGATGTCCCAAACTAAAAGCTTCTACCATTTATTTAAACTGATAATTTTTTTGCTTTGTGGAAGTTAATGTCAACATGCAACTTCCCTAGTACTAAACATTTTTTATGACATCATCACCTACTGATTTCATCTACTTGGAAGAGTCACTGACTAGGAACAGATTACTCATAAATATAGTTGATATTAAAGAGCTCTGGAAGACCAAGGACGCAAGTTATAAAGTATTCCAATAATAACAACAGAAAACATCCACCTTCGCAGGGACTTCATTCTTCAATGCTCCAGTTCTCTACTTTGATAAAACAGCATCTAGTTATATGGTACACAAAGCACTGAAAAATCCAAAAATACAGACAATTGTACCCTCTCAAAGCAGTAGGAACCATCTTGATCTTATTTAAGAATTCTTAAACATCCTAGACAATATTTTCTCTTAGAAGAATTGTCTTACATGAATGTGTTTAAATCTGAATCGTACTCTAGAACCAGTTTTAGGATTGAAAAAAGATGAGACTACAGAAATACAGAATTTAACTGCTGCTTGGAGAGTCTTAGAATTATTGTGAGTTCATTTTCCATAAAAAAAAAAAGGAAGCCTAGGACTCCCTTCTGTTAGAAAACAAATGAAAGCTGATAGTCTTAAGGACATGATTTAAAGAACGTGTATTTGGGGATTTAATAATGTTAGAATTATTTGGTTTCATTTCTTATTTCTTATCCAGTGGCATACACCTTTCTAGTACCTTCGGCCTGAAAAATATTAAGCTGATTCATACATTGTAAGTCCAGTAAATTCTGAATATAAAATTCCATTTGCAGTATTGATTAGCAGCAGTATTGATTAGCAGCAGTATTAGCAGAAGACAGAAGGGAAAACAATCACCAAGGGAATTCAGTAGTGAAACAAGCGATGTTTAGGGGCACAGCAGGTAAGTCTAGAGAGGAGAAAAGTGAAACTTAACCAGGAGAAGCAGGGTTGAGAAGAATGAGTATCGTCTGGAAAAGTCATCTTGTTTGAACTGTTCACAATTCTTCCTGTTCCCCCCATTTCACCATTCAGTAAGAGTTTTTATTCCAGGATGAAAAGTATTCTTTTCTCCAAATAGACATTCATTCCCAAATCCCTAAGCAGGTACAAAAGTCCATCTGGAAATTGTAAGAAAACAAAGAGTTTCTTTTGTTTTTTGTTTTTTTTTCCTTTAAATAAATAAATAAAATTTTACGCTTCCTTTCCTTCACTTCTCTAACCTTTCTCTCCTCTTCCTCCCTGACAAAACAAAATCCTTCATTCTTCTTCTCTGTATTTAAATGAAGATTGCTTAATAGCATAGCTTTCTCCTAGTCCTAAATCTTAGCTGTCAAATGGCTTACAGAAGTAAAACCCAAAAGCTAATGATACAACTGAAATTATGTAATCTTGCATGCAAATATTACATTCTGGGATAAATTTTAGAAGAACTGTTGAAAACTGCAACCCAAAGTGACAACTCTGCTTCCCTGTAAGTTTTAAGCAACAGAAAATTTCTAGGGAAGGAAGCACACAGATGCTTAAAAAGATTGATTTTTTAATTTTTTTTTCCCCTGAACATAAGTTTTCTCGTAAAACTGTATCCACGCCAGAACGTGAAAGCAGGTTTAAAGGAATATGGGTGTTGTCCTTCTGGTTTAAGCAAGCTATGGCTCTGCTGTTAGTGCTGCTACTTGCAATTTTGGCAAAGAGCAGCACGTCAAAAACTGTTACAATTTCTATCATTTTCACAGATACCTGGGAAAACAGGAAAGCCAGACACTGTTAACTGATGTGACCCTAGAGTAGATGTCTCTCAGGCAGTGCACACAGGGTCTGGGTCACCATGTGCAACTACTCCCTGAAGACAGAAAATTGGTATAGACGTGGGAACAACAGAAATGACTCATCAATATTCAAAAATGCATGAGAGAAGAGTAGAATGGTGACGGCATCTATCTCCTTGTAGCGCTGGTCAAGAGATCAGAAGCGTAAGGACACAGAACTCCATCCTTAAAAAGTCATCTATTTCTTTTTTATTAATTTCAAGTGTACCTATCTTAAGCGGAAGTTAGTGAGGAAGATTGCACTCTGCCTGTACTGAGATTTCGAGCTTCCTCCATCCTCAGGCTTACGTGATTAGATCAGGCTTTTTGCTACAGCATTGCACAGACCTTGCTGGAGTTTTTCTTGCCAATATTGCGTATCTTCTACCCTACAGCTCTGGAAATAGCAGCTATATCCCAGAAAGAACAGTGATGTACATACTACCGTAAGCATTGTTAGATCAGACCTGGTCTGATCTACAAATTAAAACAGGTAATGGAACTATTTTACACAGTTTGCTTCTAGTTCTGACACAGATGGCACTTAAACAAGGATTCCAGCCTTGGCAGTTTTGCTTCAAAGGCAGTGCCAAGGCCAGGATAATCCTTTCTAGCAATTTTCTCCTTGATTTTTGAGCCACCAACTTCCGTATAAAATAGAATTTGTTATCTGTTACTCCCCTTCTACAGCCATGCATGGGACAAGCTTTGACAAGACACAGGGTAGAACTTCAAACACCAAGCCTAGCAATACCAGCCATGAATCCCTGAAAGGTACAAAGCTCATTTCTCAACCCTTTTCTTCAGGTGCATGTACCACAATGAAGAAAAAATTAGTGATCCCATGAAAAAGCAAAAAAAGGTAAATTAAAATTACTTTCCTTGATGGTAGTTCTGACTCTCCAGCTCTTAAATTATGACAAATGTGTATACTGAGTAATGCGGATTGTTTTTTAAAGCCTGCATTCACTACAAAAAGAAAGAGGAGACAAACCCAGACAACTAACAGAGCAAAAATAGCACACATGCTGGTGTGTGTAATTTCCTTTCACGAAACTACTTTTCAGAAAGTTCTTTAGCCTCAGATTTAGGCAAATAATCAATACAGCTAACTCCGTAGAGAAGAGAGACAAATTCATGAAGAATAACCAACTGTAAACTTGCATTTGACATTACGTCCTCTTCTTATGCAAGTCTTTATGTTATCAGCACACACAGCTTATAGGAAAAATAGACTAGAAATCTCATATCCTACAAATGGATTATTTTTTTTTCATTTATTCTAATGCAAGTGATGAAACATCTTCCATCAAAGCTGGCAAGAGCTCATTAACATAGGCTTTCATACAAGCCAGTGTAAAAAAAAGAATGCAGTACTCGATCTAGAAAAGCACTCCCATCAACGTTGATAGGAGTTTGCATGTAGATCAAGTTTAGCACATTGTGCAAAGAATTTGTAGTCGGGTTATGATTCTTACCCATTACTAGCCTTCATAAACAGTTTATAAGCATCGGGCAAAATGGCTTGGGGTTTATTGGTTTTGTGTATGTGTGTGTTTGGTTGTTTAAGATTGATCTTGTAAAGGCACACATACAAAAAAGAAATCAGAAGATGAAAGAGGAAAATATTCCAGTAAAGATCTATTGACATCTCATTGGTTTTTTCCAGGTAAAAATAAAAAAAAAATAATAAAAAAAAAATACACATTTGAGCAAGAAATAGTCACACAAGTAATCATTTGGAGGATTGTTCCTTCAAAATCATTCTATTTAAATCACTGAAGTGTTCTTAAGTGCACATGGGAGTCACCTAGTTTCACCAGTTTTCTAAAATAATTCATACAGAAAGAATACTGCTTTTGCTAATATTAAGTCCTATACACTGAAATTTCAGTTCAAGCCTCTGATGGATCTTAATGTTGCCAAGAGACATGCAGTCATTCACCACTGCTCCGCACTTTGACTTTCTGAGGACCGTACTTTGGAATTCCTGTAGATTAAATAGCTGGCACAGGGAATTCAACATATTAGTAATACTATTTTCAGCGTTCTTTCAAAGAAAACCAGTGCATATTTCTCCATATCTGAGAAAACTCTTAATCTTTTTATGTCATCTGAACAGTGAAGAAAAGAAGTTGTCATGCATATTTCAAATATAGTAAAACAAAGTATCTTTCTATGTACTGCTATCCAGATACCTCCAAGATATGCTTTCCTTACCAGCAACTAAGAAGGGGATTTGTACGTTGACCAGGAAAGATGCAACACACAACATAAATCAAACATTGTGATAAATAAATATCAACAGAATGGAGAAAAGGAACCTGCTACCACAGTGGGCAATTAAAAAAGACACACACAAAAAAAAAACCCAGCAAAAAAACAACCAATCAAAAACAACCTACCAATCCAATTATCCATCAGAGACTCTGCAGTTACTGCGGCTTCTACATGACTTGCAGCCTTGCTGATCAAGGGCCGTCACAGGACACCTAAGCAATAAGGATTTCACATTTCAAACTTGGAATACTTAGCAGCAATTTGCCATTTGCATGAAGCCTATGGGTACCTGTTCCACCTTAAGTCATTTTTCCATTTTAAAAAAACTGCAAAAAAAGTGAGGACCTGTGGGGTTGTTTGGGGTTTGTTTTTTTTTTGTTAACTTGTTCTGCTCTTATAAGTAAATGAACCTTTTATAATCTATCTCCATTTGCAGCAGGAAGCAAAAGGACTTGTTAGAAGATCCGCTCTGCACCAAACACATTGACCTGAGTTTATACATGTGATATTTCCTCTAAGCTTACAGTATAATGAAGGAATTCCATAAGGTGAGAAAAAAAGCCTTCATTGCATAGGTCTTATTACAAGAGTCTGTGCATTTTCACCACTGAATGAGGAAAAAACCCATAACAACCCAAGCTAATCCCCCTAGTGTACCCTTGCAGTAGGAGTCTAGAGTATGTGGCAAATCACTACTCTGTCTTTCTGTAGGAAGCTAGCTTTTTGTTGGGTTTTTTTTCAGTAGAAGACAACCACTTACAGAAACTGCAGGGAAACCAGGCAACCTTTCAATGCATTTATCTAATTTCCCGCTGTTTCTATTTCTGAGCAAGTTAAAAATATAAATGTTGTACGAAGAAAATTAATCTGTATCCAGAAGATTTCATTAAATAAAATGTGCTGACCTGTTGGCTATTGCCAGGTCTAGTTTTAACAGAATACTTTGTTTAGCTTAGTGCTTTCTGTTCCTTCCAGCACTGAAACTGCATTTAAAAAGCTAACAATATTTATTTAAAACCCATTTCATTCATTGTCATTTCCATCCTGGCATCCATACTTTCCAGAATACATAAATGACAATCAATGCTGTGAAAATGTTTCCTGTAGTAATTTTAAGAGTGCTATAAAAGCCAGGTACAATACATACACAAAAAGGTAAGACCTCATAACAACTGTTCAGATGCCTCCACGGGCTAATTTTCAGTTTAAACCATGCAGGGTGGAAAAAAAGTAGGCTTTATCTGCTGTCTAGCAGTACCCCTGTTCCAAGTTGAACAAAGCAGAAGACGTTGTACTCAGGTGAAAACACAAATAAAGATCGCTTGTTTGATGCTCTACAAAGACAAGAAAACAGTTGCTTTCTAAAAACAAAACCGGACACAGCAAAGGAGCTAGGAATCTCTCCAAAAAGTGTTACATAACACGAGGCATTCTCAAACTTCATGTCACCTCCACAGAGGCTGCAAGTTGCTACTTCCCACACCACACCCCCCCCGCGGTGAGCAGCGATTAATGATCTAAAAGACACAATTCGCGGATAGGAGGTGATAGCAGAAGCCTTCCCAAAGGAGAGCTTCCAGGGCTGAAGGCTCGCTGGGCAGGCTGGAGAGCGATGGGGAAACCGTCCCAGCGAAACTCCAGCTTCGCCCCGAGCCGCCGGGCAGGTCCCGTTGAGGCAGGCTGCCTCCCGGAGCAGGCACGCCGAAGGGACGAGCCGTTCACGCCCCACGGCGCGTCACCCTTCCACACGCACGGCAGCGACCACCAGCCCCCAGCTCTCCCCGACCCCTCCGCGCAGCCGGCGGTACTTGACGGGACGGCGGCCGCGTCCCCGCTCCGCCCCACAGCTGGAGCCCCTCGCGGAGCATTTCCCGGGAACACCTCCCGGCCGGAGGAACCGGACGCGCTGTAAACAAGCGCCCGTAGGGGCTCGACGAACGAAGCGGAGTGCGAGCCAGGCGGAGCAGCCTCCCCCGGCTCGGGGGACGAGGGGACGTGCCCCTTTGTGCCGGGAGAAGCGGCAAGCGTGCCTCCGCCTGGGCATCTCTTCCACGCGAAATCCGAAGGGATTAACATCCAGGAAATAAAAACCACCACCCCAGCCCTTCTAGACTCGGATGCCCCCTCCCCCGGGCTGCTAGAAGGGAGACACTCACCGATTGTTTCTCGCCCTCCCCCACCCCTCGCCTCTAAAAGCAGCAGCGACCCGACGAGAAGGCACTTACCTTACCCGGATGGCTCCCGGGCCGCCGGGACGGGCGCTCAGCGCCCGCTTCTTCGCTCAGACAAGCGGTCCTTCCCCCTCCTTTGCTCCAGGCGAGCAGCTCCAGCTCCGTTCCCGCAGCCCGGCTCTCCGGAGGTGTCAGCCGGCGGGTCCCAGCCGGGGAGGCACTGGCGGCTCCACTCTCCGCGGGACGAGGAGCCGCTGACGGTGGGAGGAGGAGGAGGAGGACGGCGGGGAGGTCCCCTCTCTTCCCGGGATGCGCCGCCGAGGTGGCTGCCTCCTCCTCCGCCCAGCTGTCTCTCCAGGGCCTGCCTGCTCCCTGCTCCGCGCTGTCCTGAGGCGCAGCCCGGCCCCGTCCGTCCGTCCGTCCCGTTCGCCTTCCCCCGCCCCTCTCCCCAGCGGCGAGCCGCGCGGCGCACAGGCCCCGCCGGCGGCCAAAGGGACCCCGGGGCGACGGGGGATTCCGGCCCGGCCTCGTGTCCTCTCCCCGGGGCCTGGTACACACTCTCCACGGGGAGAAGAGGCCCTGCCCCGGCCTGGTGAGCGGTGAGCAGCCCCGGGAAGGTCACCGGCACCGTGGAGCTGAGCACGGAGAGAGAGGCTCCCTCCGGCACCGCCGCGGCCGCTGCTAATGCTGCCAGCCCGGCCTCAGCGGCCGCTGGGTGCCGCGCTCCGCCCGGGCTCGCTCCGTGCCTGTGCCCGGCAGCCGCCTCCGAGTCTGAGTGCCAGGCTGCCCCCTTCCTTCCTTCCTTCCTTGCCTCCCGCCCCTTCCCCGCTGCCAGCCTTCCCCCGCCGGCTCCCTCCGGCGCCCGGTGCCAGGCTGCCCCCTGCGGGTCTCGGTGCCGAGGCTGCCCGCCGCCGGCTCTCCGCCCGGCGGGCGGAGGCGGGAAGGAGGGAGGGCAGCCGCCGCTGCCGTTCCGCTGCTGCCGGGAGCGGGGTGCCCGCCGCCGCTCTGCCCCGGGCTCAGCAGCAGCTGCAGTGACTGTGTGTCTGTGTCATGTCTGTGCATGGGCGGGCGGAGGCGCGGGGCCGAGGCGGAGCCAGCCCGCTGACACACCGCCCAGCGACAGGCGCCGTGCGCCCAACCAGCAGCGGCCGCCACCGCGGCCCGCCCGCCTGCCCGCGCAGCGCGGCGCGGCGCCCCGGGCCGTTACACCTGGG
>WTSP01010932.1:13345-46254 GCA_025331215.1 Actenoides lindsayi
AAGATATGTTTAGATATATAGAGAATATCTAAAGATACAGATCTTTATCTTATATATATCTTATATATATCTTTATCTAACACATACAGATATATATATTAAAGATAGATCTTATTTTTTATATATATATAAAGACATATCTTTAAGCTTCTGGAGTTTACCCACTATTAAACTCTGCTCCTCGCCCAGAACACAGCATCTGCAAGGCCCAGAACATTTCAGTTCATTTTTTAATCATGCTGTCTTGCTCTTCTCACTGTTACGCTGCTTCTCCCCAGTACGGCCCAACGCGGTTCTGCGTGTGCTTCTGCACCAGTCTGCCCCAGCAAAGCCAGCTGGCTGCTCTCCCGTCTTGGGCTAAGAAATGATTTCTCTACCCACCCACCAACCCCAGGAGCCACGTGTTTGGTTCCGATTTGCTTCGCTGCCTCTGCCCCAGAGATCTCCGTGGATTGCACCGTCCAAGCCGGGGTGAGGGAAGAAAAAATAAAACCACTCTTGAAAGACGAGACGGGAGAAGGGACGATAATGGTGAGGCTTCCTGAGAGGAACCGCAGCCCGGGAGAGCAGGAGAGGGAGCTGGGAACATGCGCAGCGCTGAACTGTGTCGGTGGCACCTCTGGTTTAATTTTTTGAGCTTACCTTGGGTTTCTTTTCCTCAGCTTCAGTCCCTTCCTTGTCAATACGACCTGACAAACAGAGACAGGCACAGTCACGTTTCTTGGGCCCGGCCAGTAAGCTCCAGAGATGATCACACTTGCACTGCAGCAACGTGTGTGCTGGGGGGTGTCCCATGTCCCTGCTCTCCTTCAAATTAACTGCTGGTCTTAGAAATACCATAAAGTCACTCACTTGCAGAAATACTTCCCCCTGTGATTCCGTAAGGTTGTGAACCCAGCACTGACCCACCCCAGCAGCCGCTCCTGGAGCTCCGTTAAACTGGGACTGGAGCAAGGCTGGAGCTGAGCAGCCACAAAGCAGCCGTTTGATGAGGGGTGATGGGTACAAGTCACTCCTGGGGAGATTCCAATGACACACAAGAGGACAACTTTTCACAACACGAGCTGTCATTGGAACAATCTCCCCAGGGAGGTGGTGCAGTCCCCCAGGCACCGTTAAGATTCAGCTGGACAAGGTGCTGGGCCATCTTATCAGACATCTCCCCAGAAAAGCTGGACCAGACGACCCTTGAGGTCCCTTCCCATCTGGGATTCTACGATTCTGTCTTTGAAGGAAAAGATCGTTAAATAATTAAAGAAATTCCTCCTAATGAATCAGAAGCTGGCTGCCTGTGGGCAATGCATCTCCAGCCCGCCGCGGTCTCCCGGCTCTAGAGCAAGCCATGCCAACACCCTGCAGCACGCGTGTGAAGCTCCCCGACAGCTCGTTAGGTGGTGGACGACGAGAAATCTGTTATGAGCTTTGGCCCCAAGGGAAAAAAAGCTACATCAACGATTTCTCCATGAACCCGGCGCAGCGAAGAGCACGCTCTCCCCACCGCAAACCAGAGCAGCGGTTCCAGGCTCAGGGAAGCAGCCAAGCCAGCTTTTGGGATGTGGCACTGGGGTGAAAGGCAAAGCTGCCCCCCAGGCCAGGCCCTGGACAGTCGGAGCTGAGGGACAACACGGCGAGACACCATCAGGTATTGATGTGTGTCCTGCTGCCCCAGCTATTAACATCACCCACTGCAAGGCCTGCATCTGAGCACTGAGCAGGGCCTGAGTCACGGCCCTCCGAGCCCCAGCAAAGGTGGAAAACAGCTCTTGAAGAAAGAAAAGGTCTAAGAGCTGCTCTGTTGGCAGGGATGGTCATGCATACAGCGGTGAACTCTCAGACCTTCACCCAAGACCAAGGGGTTGGACTAAATGACCTTTAAAGGTCCCTTCCAACCCAACCCATTCTATGGTTCTGTGATTCTACGCCTGCTAAGACTGAGATTGCCACACGATGACAGCAGCTCTGGGGACTGACTGCCCTCCCAGCCCAGCTCGAGGCACACACACCGTTAGATGCACCCGAGAGCCGGGCCTCTGCATGCAGGCAGCTCGCACAGGACACCCCAAACACAGGCTGCCCAGAGAGGCTGTGGAGTCTCCTTCTCTGGAGATTCCAAATCCACCTGGACAATGAGATCCTTGCCCAGAGAGGTGGTGGAAGCCCCATCGCTGGAAGTTTTTAAGGCCAGGCTGGATGGGGCTCTGAGCAGCCTGCTCTAGTGGGAGGTGTCCCTGCCACTGGTGGGGGTTTGGAACTGGGTGATCTTTAAGGTCCCTTCCAACCCTGACAGTTCTGATTCTATGATCCTGGGCCCCCTGCTCTGGGTGACCCTGCTGGAGCTGGGGGGTGGCACCAGATGATCTCCAGAGGTCCCTTCCAACCCTCACCATGCTGGGATGCTGTGAAATAGAGCCATCGTGTCGGACCACCCAGGGACAGCGTCCAGAACCAGGATCAGAGCAGGATGCTCTGTAAGAGCATCAGACACAGCCTGCCGTGGGGTAAGGCCCAGCTGGCTGCAGACCTCTCCTCCAACAGCCGTCAGTAGTGGATATTTAAGGGAAAAATACAAGAAAGAGGAGCAAAGCGGGACCTTTCCCATGGTTAGAGCTGCCATCTCACTTGCCTTTTTCCTCCTTCCTCCTCTTTAAGAAAGCCAAGAGTTACTGGGCTGGACAGCGGACACATGCAAACCAGATGGCACGTGTCCGGCTGGGACGAGCTGCAGCGTGCGCCGGGTTAGCCCCACTCCAGCATGCCAGAACAACGTCCGTCCGTCTTCGTCTTCTCCAGGGAGGTGCCAGGTGTTGAGTTAAGGTGCCCACCCCACAGATCCAAGGAAATCAAACCAAAAAGAGGTGAACAAAGCAGGACCGGGGACACGCCAGCGCCATGCAAGGGATGCCAAACCGAAGCGCGAGGGCCTGGCAAGTACGTCGGGACATCCAGGATTAAACTAAAGAGGGAAGGAGAGGGAGGGAGAAGCAGCGGCGCTTGGTAGATCAGTTCACAGCCAAGGTCCAGGCCATTTCCCAAGCAGCAGGACTGGAGAGGTGGCAGCAAGCTGAAGTACTGGTTCAGGCAGCCTGGTCGTGAGCAAGCCCCTGGCACCAGGAGCTCGGGGCAGGCAAAGGGTGCACACACCTTTCAGGAGCGGGACGCGGCTGACGCCTTTGTCTGCAACGTGGGCACACGGTTTCTTCTTGGGCGTGCGACGTTCTCCTGTATCTGGGATGGCCTCTTCCAAAGGAGTGTTTTTGTCTTCCACAGTGTCTTTTAACTCAGTGGCTGTTTCTAGCAAGGGTCCAGAATCTTCTCCCTCCCCAGGCTCCACTTCTTTCTGGGAGATGATTTCAGAAGGCTCTGATGGGGTGACATCCATGTCTTCTTCCCTCCTCAATGGCTGTGTCTCCTCTTGGTCCTCTCCTGCTTTCTGTGATTCAGTTTCAGTAAGAAGTGCCTCTTTTGGCACGTCCCTGAGGACATCTTTGGACTTGTCTTCTCCGAAGGCATATTCTTTAAGAGCTTCCTTGGCCATTGCTGGACACAAGCCCGTTTCAGGTCCTGGTGAAACATGCTTACCCGCCAGAGAAAGCCAACCCTGTTCAGCAGCTTCATCAATATCACGGTCCTCATCTCTCGGCTGTCCACTGGCATCTTCTTTTAACGGAGCTCTGGTATACAAAGGAGACGGCTCGTCCTTAACACGGGAGAGACCTGTGCCACCTGCTCCTGCTGAGCCCTCAGTGCCCACACCAGGACCCAGCTCTGCTCCCAGTGCCAGATCCACACCAATGCCTTCTCTGCCTCGGTGATCCCACAACTCGCTGTCGTCTTCGGATGCTTGGGAGCCTTGGTACATATCCAGGGGTATCGGGATGGTGACCTCAATCCTGGTGGGAGCTGCCTTGGTTTCATGTGACAGAGGAGGCTGCTGAAGCACTCCAGGGACTTGCTTTGTGGGCTGGCTTTCTCTTTTTACTGCATCTCCCACGTGCTCCTGAGGGCCAGGTGGTAGCTTTGGAGAGCTTGGCTCCCCTGGAGTCGAAGACGCAAGGTACGAAGCATGGGCAAACAATTAGCACAGGCACATCATGTCATGCTGAAGAGAGACTAAGGATTTCTACTGTCAGTCTAGAAGATAAAAGCAAGTCCCGCATCGCCCCACTGAACAGACAGCTCACTTCTACAGCGTCTTCTGCCGTGAAAGAAACTCTGATCCTCATGGGAATGAGGAACACTGACAGCAGAGCATGTGGAGACCAGACTCCTCCTTGGACCCAGTCTCGGGTTGGGGGTATCCAACCACCAACACCCTCCACACCCTCACTCTAGGAGCTGGTTTGGCTATAGAGCTTTTCAGGAGCCACGAGCACTCCCATTTTTTAAGCTGCCACCATGACTGGACCACAGTGGTGGTGAGTGACCTCCTCTTCTTGCCTTTGGACTGTGCACCCACTCAGAGCTCCAGCTGCTGCCACCATTTGGGCAGAGCAGAAAGTGTGACATTTAAAAGCCATCACAGAGACACACATCTCTTTTTTTTCTTGGTTTTTTTTTGGGGGGGGTATAAAAGAGAGAATTCTGTTCCGTCG
The DNA here is from genome assembly GCA_025331215.1 of Actenoides lindsayi. Taxonomy (NCBI): domain Eukaryota; kingdom Metazoa; phylum Chordata; class Aves; order Coraciiformes; family Alcedinidae; genus Actenoides; species Actenoides lindsayi. The sequence continues at coordinate 17,938 of WTSP01010932.1, forward strand.
CTGATCTCATGCATGACACAGACCTTTACAGTTTCACCCAACAATTGCTGCATTAAGCCATATATTCTAGTTGAGCTGGCATTTTTCTGTCAGAAATTCATTCAGCTGAAGTGAAGATGCACTGAGCAATGGAGAATTTGCCCTGACCACAGGGAAATTCCTTTAAAGTCAACTGCCCCACTGAGAATGTGCATCTTACCTTATGAATTTGTCCAGCTTCAAATACTTTTTGCTCTTCTTGAGCACTGATGGGTAAACTAAAGAGCCTAGATCAGAGCGCTTCGGAACCGAGATTTCGATTGTTGCTTTGTTAGATTAACATACAAGACTAAAACAAGACAAGAACTCAAGATTGACTCGGCCTTTTATCCATGTTCTCCCCATGTTAAGAGATTATACTGGTTAAGTTAAACTACCAGACCAAGACCTTGGAAATTGTGACACCCTAAATTAGCACCTATTGGCAGGTAGTACTTGAAATGTGGCATCAAGAAACACCTTTTGTAATCCCAGGGACTTGAAGGGTGTTGTTAGTGCAGCAGCCAGCAGTGCATCCCGGCTCATTTCTTCTGCAAACGAACAGCATGAGCATTAAACAACCACCAGTGCAGAGAGGTGGACCATTGGTTCATGGCCTGGACTTCTGTAGGCCAGCACCTGCCAGGGGTTCTGAGGCAAACGTGCAGCGCAAGATCAAGAGCTGGCAGAATGCCCCCGTGGCACACAATGCGAAGCCTCAGAGGAGGCTTCTCCACCTGAGACTCCAAAGGCATTTGAAGACGCTCCATCTTCACCGTGAAGATCTCTTGTTCACATCCCACAACATAAGAAAGGAAGGCAGATACTACAAGACAGCCCAGACTGTGTGTATTGACAATCACATTTTCCTCTGAACTGTTAAAAGGAAGCAGCACTTCGTTACAAGTCCACTTTCAGAAAAGCAGCAATTACATAAGAACCTAGAAACGTCATACAGAGGTTAGATCAGAGTTCCAGCCAGCTGGATGTCCCCACATCTGACAGCTGAAAGATCCCAGGACAGGACAGAAAGGTCTTATGAAAAACTCCGGTGAGAAACAGCACGTAGAACCAGACAGACCAAGGCAGACAGAGAGAGAACTTCACCCCTCACCCACTAAGTCTTGATTTCATTTTTGTACAGTGCCACTATTTTAAATACTGCAGAGATGCTAGTGCAAGAACCACCCGACAGGAAAGCAAAGGTTTTCTTTTAATTGCAGGGAGCAGACTGCAGATAACTGTGCTCATGGGTGTGGAAAGCAAAGACGACCTGAATTCTGCCCTGAGCACAGAAGGCAAAGACCTATTTAATTCTTTAAAAGACCTGGATGTCTGTAAGTGCACTAATGCAATCAGGAGGAAGAAAGATGCTGCCCGAGCAACGGGAGGAATTTGTTCTGTCTACTGAGCAGAAAACAACCTTACAAAATGGGGTTTAACTAAGATTTTTAAACAGCGCGTCGAATTAGCGCTCTGGTGTATCAGTGCTAGCAAGAGAGCGGTATCCCTGAACCCTCGAGGCTGCCCCACTGGGCACGGAATTCAGCCAGTGCTGGGTGCATTGGGCAAACCCCATCCTGAAGTTTTCCACCAAGGCTGAACTGAGCGGAGTCAAGAGAGGCTTTCCAGAAAGCCAAGAAGTCCCTGGGTCCTTTCTTGCCTCATCTGAGCACAATTAATGATCTCAAAAGGCTCCCTGACTGCTGTGCTGAGCTTTGTCACTCGCATTCCCTTAGACTGGGATGAAGAAAAAAACCCACCCTTGAAGTCAGGGCATCAGTGAGTGGGCTGGAGACATGTTGTACGTCAGAGGGAGACACAGTCATTAGAGTTAATTTGTTTCCCGTGTGACACACAGGGCCCAACTCTGTTCAATGCTGAGCAGCTGCTCCTGGCTAACTGCACATCCCAGCTCCATTTCTTACCTTTTCCAGACTGTTTTGCAACTGGACAAACAAGCACCAGGGCTTCAGCTGTCTGAGAGAGAAACCTGGAGCATGGAAAGCTGCAGTTCCCCGAAATGAGGACGTTGGGACATTCAAAGCGTGTGTGACCCTGCGCTGTCAGGGACAGGGAGAACTGCGCAACGGCTCGTACGGTTCAGAGCATTTGCCCCACTGAACAGAAGTCCCAAGCCAGTGGCCACCAGGCACACGCGTGGGCAGCAGTAACTGGACCCCAGCAACAGATGATTCACTGACCTTGAGCGGCATCTCCGGCAGCGTGGTCCTCCAGGTTGGGGGTGGCTCCTACGCCCGCCTCTTCAGCTGGTCCCAGTTCAGAGGAAGAATGGGAAAAATATGATCAAAACAAGAATTAACTTCAAGCATGAGTCTGGAGAATTTATTTACTTCCCTGCTGGTGCTGGTTTATGAGCAGGGCAGTATCGGAAGGGGAATCAGCCCACGCTGAGGATGGAGAGTGGTAGATCTGTTCAGCCTGTGCTGTACCAGGCCGGAGGGGAGTTCCACCAGCTCACACATCCTGGGTGGCAGGTTAGTACAAGCTCCTTCAGGCAGAGGCACAGAAACCAGGCTGTTATGGAGCAGGGAAACTTGTGGATTTATATCCCCTCACTTAGAGTTTATGTTGCCAGCAGCACCCATGTGAATCTCTCCTACCTGAGCCCTACCTTCTTGGTGTCTACTACCAGTTACCAGTTACTGCAATGAACTCTGCTGAGGCTGTTTGACACCAGTAAATCCAAGTCTGATATAAACCTGACTCTTCAGGAATACTGGTACATTAGAGAAGCACAGTTTTCTTCACAGCAATGATTCTTTGTCTCTATCAAACCTTTTTTCAATATTACTACTTTCAAACTGGCTTCATCAACTGTATTTGTATGTCACCGTTTTACAGCCAAATGGGGATTTTCTCTGTTTTCCCCATTTTTCCCCAAGGAGTTCAGGACACACAGCTTCTTCCCAGCTCCCTGGTCCAGTCAGATCTTGAAGCAGAGCCTGCATGTCCTGGCCAGTCTGCCTTTCAGCCCAGGGCTCCACCAGCAGCCCGGGGACTAGAGGCAGGACAGACAATTTGGTTGCCCGCAGGAACGTGCAGTGGGCTCGTTTCGGTGTCCGAGCGTTGGCAGAAGCCCACGCCCACCCAGTACCTTACCCAGGTCCTGCCTGATGGTTCCAGGAAAAGCCAGCGGTGACTGCGCAGGGGCCACATACTCATTTTTCACAGAGAGACCCAACTCCCCCAGGAGCTCCTGCCCTCTCGGACACACACAGCACTGCCGCAGCTTGCTCCCTTCTTACCCTGCCTCCCAAATCCCCCCGTTCCTCCCTGGCAGACCCGGCCCAGGCGTGGCAATTCCCCACCGAGCGTTCAGGCTGAACTGGCCACTTGGCTTCCTCTGCATTATCCTTAAAAGGCACCGGCGGGCACAGAGCGGCTGCTGCAGTGGCCTGGTTTCCCCCCGCCGCTCCAAAGACAACCGCGTGCGCCGGGCTGGGCTGAGCAAGAGCACGAGCAGCAGGGAGAGAAGCAGCAAGGTCTGCAGAGAGCACCTCGCCTCGCCTCGCCTCGCCAGCAGAGCGGCGGAGATGACCGCGATGGGCAGGGAAGCGCTTAGCCCGGAGACGGGAGGCGAAGCCAGCACAGAGACACCAGACAGAAGGATTGTCAGATGTGGCGCTGAGAAAGAGAGAAGCAACGGCCACGAGTTCCCCCCGGGATGGGGAAGGCAAGAGGACAACTGCGAGCTCGGAATCCTTTCTGCAGGCAGCGGAGAAGAAAGATGCAGGCCACAGGCGCGCAGCAGGCCTGCCAGGGGCTTCGCAGCCTGATTTCAAGCACCAACCAGTCCAGCTCTCTGCTCTGTCTGCACCAAGAGGTGAAACTCCACCTTGGTCTCCCTCACCTGTGGTTCCTTCCGGGATCTCCCCGTGCTGTTCGACACCACCCTGATCCTCGTGGTCTCCTTCCTCCACTAAAGGCGCGGTGGCATCTGAAAAACAACGCAGCTTTCACATAGCCGGGGGGCAAAGCCCTGGGGAGGCCAGGCCTGGCTTGAAGAACTTTTCGCTCAGAAAAAGCACCCGACTCCCTCCCTTGAGCCAATGCTTGTGGAGGGAGACGAGCAAGCAGGGAAGAGCAAAGCCAGTATCGCAGGGACACCGTAAGCTGTCCCCCTCTGCCACGCCAACCAGGCTTTACCACAAACACTGTCTGAAAACACCCAGCTGGACACAGCCAGTGGGGCCTGAGCTGCGGCTGCTCTCTGCACGGGGACATCACCGGTCTGGAGCAGGAAAGAACAGCTCCGTCAGATCCCTCCAAAACCCATCCGAGCGCTGCAGCTGCCTCGCTGTCTGCGCAGCTCTCAGACAGGTACCTGGCACCACCTACCAGCACGCTCATCGCGACAGTCCCGATCCAACTGGAACGAGGGACAATACCCCCTTCTGCACCAGGCAGCTTTTGCTTACTCGTTTCTAGAGCCACATTTACAGGAAAAGAGCCGCTCCACAGACTATCAGCCTGCCCACACCTCCAGTGGGACAGGGCTGGAACTGGTCAGCAGCTCCGTCCACCTGCCTTTTAGATAAATTTTGCCAACTAACACCTTTACCTGAAGTCTCCAAGAGGCAGATACTTGGGATTAAAGCAGCCAGAGGAACACAAAAAAATGCAGTTAAACTAGTGAACAAGTCTCTAGACCACTGCAGAATTAGATTCTTCCTACACACATTCAGATAACGCTCTGGAGCGGCACAGACGCGCCTTGAGTCCTACCTGCGTGGCCTGTACATCAGCACAAAGCTTTGTTTTACATGTGGACTCTGCCCATCTCATCGTTGCAGCGTGAATCGGGCTGCACTAATGAACAGGTAAATACAGAGGGGGCAAAAAAAGAGCTCAGAGGCACTCGCTCTGACGGCGAGTCTTTTGGCAAGGTTTACCATGACCCCATCCATCACGGTGTCAAAGCAGTAAGTCAAAGAGCTCCCACCTTCCGTAGTTGGGGTGCTCTTAGCGTCAGATGTTTCAGAAACAGGCTCATCCGATCCATCATCAACTGGTATCTGAAGGGGATAGCCTGGAAAACAGTCAAATACTTAGAACGAGTCCTTGGCTGTGAGTTCTGGCCTGTGCGTTACGAACTCTGACTGCCCAGATCCACAGCAGCAAGAAACTCTACTGGGAGAGCATCAACCCCCTGAAGTAACAAGCAAGCAAAGCGTGAAAATGCCAACCAAAAGCACCAGTGTCACCACCAAAAGGAACAAGCGGAAACCCATCAGCAAAAGAAAAGCCCAGTGAACCAGACAGCTAGAAACAGCAAAGTATGGCGCAAGCAGGGAAGATCTTAGCAACGTTAAGCAGAAAGGATGCACAGCTTCGGAGTCACTGTTGTCCTCTCTGCCATGTCTGGAGCCATTAGGGCTCTGTGAAGGGCTGGGGGCAGCCCGCAGCGTACTGTGCAAAGGCTGCCGAAGTCATCTTTGGCAAGAGCAGGGCAAGAGGCACAAGTCTCCTCTCTGCAAGGAGTCTGGGCAAATAAAATAATGAGAACTGAAGAAAATGACTTGGAAAAGAAGATTCAAACTAACATAAGCAACATCCCTGGGAAGTGTGATGTGCGAAGCTGAGGCTACAAGCTGAGAGAAGCTATCGGACTGAAATGCGTTAGGGAACCCGGGATGAATGGATGCTATGGATTCTCTCCAGCACAGAGACAACCCATTTATCTGGGGCAAGCTGTGTCCAAAGCACCTCAAGAAAAGAAAATTAAGATGATGTTTATATGGAGCATAGCTGGGAGGGAGCCCCAGCAGGTTTGCTGGCAGTATGTGGCTTTCCAAGCTCAACTGCAGAGCACGGTGGAATGAGAAAGGAAAGGCTGCTTGAGAAATGCAGGGCTGAAATATGGGGCGAAAGACTCTCGCATGGCCCCGCTCCCAGAGCTCTCTGCCCAGCTCCCCCCACCTCCCTGTGCAGGTGAGACAAGCAGGCAGCAAGCAGCACCCGTGAGCCGTGTCTCCAAATAAAAGCAGTGCTGGATTTTTATAGAGCACGAAGGAGTGAACACAGAAACACACACTTGCAAAGCCGCAGCAGTAAGATGATCACTAGTCCAGGGTCGTTCTGCTCTTGCCATCAAAGAGCAGCATTTTCCTACGACTACAAACATCAGAGCATCTTGCGGGCTACCCACTGTCCGCTGGCTGCAGCCACGGTAGCCTTCCAGACACAGACACCCTCTCCTCCAAGGACCCCTCGCACGCTGGCCCTGCTCGCCCCACTTAGGCCATTGGTTCAGCAGTGAGCAAGGCAGGTCCTTCACACCATCTCCTCCTGGAGGTGCTCACCTGATGGGATGTGCTTCTCCTGGCTGGCTGCGTGATCCTCCATCATGGCGATGTCCTGACGCTGCTCCGCCGTCTCTCAGCAGTTACCTGAGAAGGAGAGGACCAACACCCGTCAGGCAAAACCGATGCAACGCAGCCCGGTTGGTGTGCTCCCATGTACCGACGATTTGGGTTTGTCAGCCCATTTCCAGGAGCATTAAACATCCTACTGCAAGTGATCAGCCAACAACAGCCAACCACCTCCTCGGCTGCTGTAAGAAGACACCCACTTTGTTCTCTTTTCCCAATGAGCCCTGAAATCTCACCGTTGTGCCCAGGGAAGGTCACAGCTCAAGATACATGTTACCTGCTGGGTTTCACACCAGTGCTGAAACACTCCCCAGAGCATCTAATGCCTCCAAATCCACCAGGAGCATGTTTTGCCCCAGTGATCAGGTGGAGGAGGACAGCTGGAAGTGCTAACATGCCAAGCTGGGATCCAACACGGCTGCCCCAGCCGGACACCTCCCTTAGCAGAGGTGCACCAAGCTCCCAGAACAGGAGGTCAGAGCAATCTCGGATGAGACAAGTAATTCACCTACGGGCATGAGCAAAAGGAAAACCCAGGTGTTGCATAAAAGACATACAAAGCAGTGAATGTTCCTTGTGAGTACAGGGAAGGTCTAACCGTTCCCGTGCCGGCCACTGCATCCATCACAATAAGGACACAGGCAATTCTGACAAGCTAAAACATAAGAATTCCACAGGGATTTATGATGTCCCGAGCAGAAGGACCATCCTGGTTCACAAAGAACACTGTTCAGCCACTGTTTTGTCACTGGTGATCACGGGGAGCAGCATGCTTGGTGCAGACGTGCTTCTGCACGCTCCGAACTCGGCAGCAGCCCGTTTAACCAGGCTCTCAGCAGAAGCATCTGCTGGCGAGGTGTGATCTGCTGCAGGAGGGATCCCCCACACCCCAGCAGGGATACAAAGCCACAGCGATACAATGAGCAGCTGAAAACGGGTTCAAAAGTGACATGTAGGGGTAAAGCAGGACTGGCCAGAGACAGATCTGGAGCAGGCACTCTTCGAGGAGAGGGTCTTGCTGCGTGGTGGGTCTGAGAGGGCAGCGCAACAGTCACCAACAAACACGGTCTACTCCTGTGAAGAGGGGTCCGTGTTTCTCCTTACTCTCCATTGGATGGACATTGCTTTTATCCAACTTCCTAATCACTGCTACAACTAGAACCTCCAGCAGTGATTACTAACCAGCCATTAGTGTAATCACACATTTGCTGTGACCATCAGGAGCGAGCGGATCCAGGAGAGAAGTTCAGGTTACCAGCAGCAAGGAAACAAACTCATGTGGTTTTGTTTGCTGGCAATAAATTAACTGGATCTGTGGAACTGGGCAAGAGAAACTCCAGAGCTAGTAACCAGATCTCTCACCCAGCTTTTTTTAAGCCTTAGCAAGATGACTATGCAATTTAACTTCTGCCTTAGACAGCGACAAGGAGAATTGGGAGAATTGAACCAAGTAAGTTCAGGAACTTGTCCTAAAAGGAAATCACTCATTAAAGTGGAGGTAGAAAATAGGAAAAAATTAAGTACCTAATTTTTGCCCCGTAAAAGGTTGGGTGTTAATTATTTGGACATCTGTCTGCCCTCCTCCCAGAGCTCAAATGATCATATTGATTATATCCTGGTCTCATCTGGCCACTGCTCGATATTATTCACAGGTCTGCTTAGCACTGAAACACTAAAATAACATGTTGACCTTGTGTACAGGGCACAAAAGCAACTTGGACATGAAAATGTGCTCCTCGTGTGTGTGTGCACTTAGAAGAGTGATGTTCCTGCCCCAGATACACACACAGCACTGGGTGCTGCAGTTTTCCCCATGCACTGCCCTGTCCGTTGGTAGGAAAACGTGGATGGGAGAAGCAGTTCCTGCCCCATTCATAAATGGGGGTCCCTAATAGTCCTCCCAGCCTAGTTCACTAGTTGTCCAGAGATATCAACATCTTTGCTTCCAAACCCAGAGGAAAACCACTCCCAGAACTGCTGCACTGGATTTAAATGAGGCTGTTTCCCTATTCTGCCTCCTTTTCTCTCTTCCTTCTGCCTGATTTTTGAGAAGAACAATTAGTGTCTCCCCCAGTCTCCCTGGAAAGATGCACTCACCGTCCTTGGAGGGGTTTAGAAGATGTGGAGATGTGGTGCTGAGGGACATGGTTTAGTGGTGCCCTGGCAGTGCTGAGTTAACAGTTGGACCTGATGATCTTAAAGGTCTTTTCCAACCTAAACAATTCTACGATTTAGTCCCTTCTTGCCTCTGGACAGGAATTTCCTGGAACACCATCAGAGAGAGCTCTGAGCTTGACAACTAGTGAGCTCACACACCCCGCTTCAGGCTCATCTCCTGGCTCCGTGGACGGCATCTGACACAGCCAAAGACCTTCCACTTTTCCTCTGAACAGAGCATTTAGCATCCGTGCAAGCCCGGCCCAGCAGCAGTCAGCGGGATCCGGCACAGGCGGTGGGGCTGCGGCTGGGGGCTGCCTGGTCCCAGGGCTGTCACCCCGCTGACCTGCTGCTGCCGGGGCTTCGCAGCACCGGGCAAGGGCCGGGTGTTGGTCAGGGAAGCCGAGGATCTCACCGTCTGTCTGAGCCGAGTCTCTAAGGCTGTGCTGCTCGCAGCCGGGCAGAGACAGCCTCCGTCCCCACCCAGCTCCGCGCACGGCAGGACTCAGCCACCTCGGAGCTGAAGGACCGTAGGCTGGCTCAGGAGGATGTAGCCATTAATTTTTCAGAGCCAAGAGCATTTCCATTACAAGGAAAAAAGCATGATTGAACACCACAAATACCCATCAAAAATGCACTCAACAGGACCCTGAGAGCACCTGAAGTCTGGCTGCAGCTTACGAAACAGTCATTCGTTCGGATGTGGTGGTTTTGGGGAGTGATGCCCGGTTAGCTCGGGAGACCAGAAAGATCTCCCAGCAGAGGAAGCACAACATCCTCCCGCCGTGTCCGCAGCACGGCAGGCAGAGGAGCAGCGTCACTCTGCGCCCAGCCAGCAGTGCAAGAGAACAAACCTCTCCAACCGGCAGGAGCCAAGGGGCAGGGAGGAGGGACCCTGCTCCCCCACGGCTCCCACAGCATCCTGCTTGCAGCTGCAGAGACGCCCATTCAACAGATGCCACCCAAGCGCTGCCCGTCCCATGCAGCACTCGCTGCAGCTCGCCCTCTGCTGCCCTGGCAGGGCTGAGATTTCAACCCATCACAATAGGGCTGACGAAATTCCATCAGCACTTGATAAGCAAATAAATAACGTGAAGCACGCCAAGGGATTCGGTGGGTAAGTGCAAGCGAGCTGCCAGCACCAGCATCTCTGAGCTTGCAAAGCTCTCCCAGTAGGATCTGAAATACTCAGGCTGTATAATCACCGGGAGCATCGTCTATAAAGACATTTTATGCCTCTCCAATGGATGCTGAACTTCATTCTCTCCCTCTTTCCTTTTCACCCGTTGTAGGTGCCAGATAAAAGCATTGCTCACTCCAAACCGTACAAGGTTTTGGGACAGATCTGTCCTGTTGAAACCAAAAAGCAAACCTGAATTGCCTACATGCAACTGCCTTCTTGTTCTGGAGGGAAATTGTCAGCTTTGCTTGGGGTTTTCACTCAGGTAATAAATTCATGTGACTAGAGAGAATTTAAACCTTGTTAAAACTGACTATTTTAGATCAGACTTCTTAGAGATGTTCTGAAAATTGGGCATTTGAGAAACTACTTTGAATTTTGAAAAATAGTCTATAATGATAATTCTACTTGTTTTTCTTCTTGAGTGGGGGAACGGGAAATCCCTCTTGGGGAAAAACTGTAACATGAAAAGGAAAAAAACATTCTAAAGACTGCAAAACCAGCCCCGCCTTAAAGCCATGGTTCAGCAATGAACAATTACAGCACGGAGAGCTGCGCGGAGATAAACTTCAGCAGCACCCTCTGCGTGGCAGATAAAGCACAAACCCTCCTAAGAATCTTATCCACTTCCAGCAGAAAAATTCTTCCTAACCAGGGACGCTATCTAAAAAGCAACAGCCCATCCCATAATTAACAGCTCCTCCAACCCTCCCACTTTCAAACCCGCAGCCCGCCACTCAAGAGTCATTGCGAGCTGCGCAACGAGGCAGACGAGGAGGCAAGTGGGGGGCAAATTTTCTGTTGCCAGGAGCAGGAGGAACAGGCTGATCTCTGGCAGCACAGGCTCAGCCCACCAGTACCTCAATAAACCCAGTTTGTCCGAGAGGCGAGGTTAACTGGTGAGAGCCCATCCACCTCCTGCTGCCCACAGCGACTGCTCTGCCCATCGCACCAGTGGGAAGATGCGACACAGGCTGGCACTGGGCGTATTTCGGTCCCGTGCTCGGAGCTGCTTTCCCAGTGATAAACTGGTTTGAGAGGTGGATATTGCCATCCCCGCCCTCAGACCGGTGTCACCTGGAGAGAGGCAGACGCTCCGGTGCGCTGTCACCGAGGTGGGCTGGAGATGTGCAGGGCAGAGCAGGGTGGCTCCTGGCAGTCAAGGCCACCAGCTGACCCCGGACGTGCTCCTGACCCAGCCGGCCAAGCTCGACGTTGTGGTACCAGGAGCAGCTCTCCCAGCACTTGAACAGCCTTCCACAGCTGAAGCGGGCCCCAGAATGGTCCCTGAAGGCATGTCTTGTACAAAATGTTAGGGGCTAAAAGCCAAAACAGCAATTTACACCTCAAAGCATGTCCGTAAGGAAGAGCCTTAAGTGAAATGATGCAAACCTTTAACAGCTATTGACAGCACTCAAGTTTAGGTCAGGAAGTGAAAGCTATTAGTCAGCTCGAGGTCCACAAGACATTTAAAGAGGAAATAAACACAATTTTCCTTGCAGAGTTTGGCAAGGATGGTGCAAACAGCATCACTCCTCTCACAGGGAGCTGCAGAGACCTGACAGCAAAGCCAATCAGCTTTACGTGATGGTTCCCACACCACTTTTCCTCTGACACCCACCAAGGTCTCGGTGCCAGCCCGCAGCCAGCCCCACCTTCCTTCACCTGCACCGTGCAACGATCCTGAGTCCAGACACCCCAGACACATCCCTGACAGTGTCCTGCGTTCGTGCCCAGGAGAACCGAGCCAGAGACGATCACGCTGCTCCTTTTCCGCTGCCTACCTGAGATTTTGTTTTCTAAATAGCTCATTAGGCTTGAAGGCATCAACAAAATGGCTTGGTCTGGCCATGGAGCTGTGGTGCTGAGGGACATGGTTTGGTGGTGCCCTGGCAGTGCTGGGAGGACGGTTGGACTCGACGGTCTGAAAGGGCTCTTCCAAGCAACTCTATGACTCCCCCATAAAGCAGCAAGTGTGTCCTGCCTGGTGACCCCTCTGCGCTGCAGACCACGAGGCCACATCGCTCCACCCAGCCCCATGCCCAGTCTGTGCAGCAATTCCTGCCCTGGCAGCCATCGGGCACCCGGACGCCTTCCCGGAGCGCAGTCAGGACACACGACCAGCAGCACAAGGACACAGCAGAGCCTTCCTTCTGCCACGGCTCGGGCTGACCACCAGCAAGCCACCAGCAAGCCACGCACAAAGCCAGCTGCACGCTCTGCCTGGGAAGATTTAGATCCCAAATTAAGTTGGACAGGCTGAAGTCTTAATCCCTTGGCAAAAGGTTTCTCCGCAATGAAAGGTAAATAGATCCCGGGCTGTAAACAACACACCCCACTGAGAGCAGCCCAGTGGTGGAGGGGGAAGAAAGCAGATGCCGGGGACCACACAGCTGTGCTTGGGTGGCACTCGGCCTCCTGCACTCTGTGCCAGGCGACATCAGTGCCCCTCGCGAAGCAGCAGAGAGCCGCATCCCCGCACCCCTTCCGGTGCCAGGAGCTGAGGGCTCCCACGATGCCCACCCAGGGCGGCGGGTCGGCAGCTGCAGCCCACTCCCCCGCGGGCCCAGCGCCGCGCGGGGCTCCGAGCGCAGCACGAGGACCGAGGGGACGCAAACCCGCCCGGCCGCGGGCTTATCCCCGATCGCAGAGGAGGAGTCGGGATCTGCAGCAATTCCAAGCGCGCAGCTCCGGGGATCACGAGTCCGGGAGCTCGCGGCTCCATTTCCATACGCGCAGATCCCAAAATAAACCAGGCGTTGGCAATCTGTTTGCGGCCGGGCGCGGGGGGTACGAGCCGCACGCTGCGAGGAAAGCAGAGGAAAGAGAAATCTCAGCAGAAGGCGAGCGCGGTGCTTTGAGATCCGCACCTTCTCGTACTCGTCGCTGAGTCCGGCCCAGCAGCTCCGGCTTTCACACCAACATCCAAGCACCACCCAGCTCATTTCCAGGCACGGGCAGAGCAAAGCCTCTTGGTTTCTGTGTTGTCTTTTCTGCGTTATTTAACCACCAAGGGCAGTAAGTGCCCACTCGTGTTACTTGAGAACGAAAATTGAACAAACACGAGCCGTCGAAGTGTTACCTCTGAAAGGTGATCAAACACAAACAGCGCTGTAAAAAAAGCACCATTCCACCTGAATTACTTAATTAAAGCGGAGTGACAGCCCTGTGAAACAACATCAGCCTGAAAGGCTCTTCATTATTCATAAGCAACTTCCTTTTCATCTCCTTTGTGTACTTCTCCAAGCAGTGTTTTTCTGAGCAGCTGACAGGGGAAGGAATATGGACGGTGATCTCATCAATCGCAGGCACCGCCTGATACGCAGCGAACTGAGAAACTACATCAAGTCTCAAGTCAAGAGGCTGGAAAAACTTCCTTCAGGTTCAAAGACAGACAAATGCCTCCGAGAACAACAGGAGGGGGTTGGAAAAGAACTAAGTCTCTTTTTTCCTTTGTTTTTGTTTTCACGTTTTTTCCCTGTTATAGTTTAAGCGACTCCCTGAGGACCTGGAGTTGTTGACACCTTTCTCTCAGGGTTGGACACTTTCCATGCAGATGTGAGATGGGTTTGGGTTCACAGCAGGACAGCTTTGAGGCACAGGAGCCTCATCACAGCAAGGGCGGTCACCCTGGCTTCATGCAGACCCATTTGGGACCCGAAGGTTACTGGGAGCGGGCGATAAACAGCTCCCACGCCAGCTAATGATGTGTTACCACGTCTGGAAAGGACACGGGGAAAAGGTGAGGGTGGTAACAGGGCAAGGAAGCCCCAAGCAATGAGATGTCACGATTCTTTACAAACAGCATTGAAAGGGAGCAGAAAAGCCGGGCTCAGAGATCCAAGACCATCAGTAAACAGCCCATACACAGCAAAGCTCTCCACAGCCAGTGCTGGGGTCACCAGCTGGCAGAGGTCTCCAGGGCACGCTCATGCCGAGAGAAAAGCTAAGGGATGCTCACGAGCTGACACGTTCCTCGGTGCTGCTGAGAATTAAACTAACAGAATTTGCCATCCCAAATCAGCTTAGGCCCCGCTCAGCAGCTGCCTCCAAGCTGGGTGGCAATTAGGACACCAGATTATCCACCACACGACCCCAGTGCAAGAGCAGCGGGACACGGGAGGTGGGAAATGGCTCTAGCTGTGTGTCTCGTCTCTGCCCAAATAAAAGGGTACCACAAATGTGGCCTCTTCCAAGAACAGGAATGTGCTGGGAATCCCTTGAGGGACCACACACAAGTATTTCATGATGTAGGCATATCAACCCCAAATCTTGCATCAACTGCTGCTGAGAGTGACCAAGCACATCATTACTCCCATCTTCCCGGCAAGAGGAGCCAAGGTAGAAAGGCTGCTCAGGAAGCAGGCTGGGGACAAAGAAAAGTGGACGCCAGGCTCCCAGAGCCACCAGAACCTGCACGCACCTGGCTGTGAGGGCCACTACAGGGATATAAAAGCAGCCAGGTTCCACCTTAACCTCACCTGAAACCTCTGCGCCTCCATCTCAACCTGCAGCACTGACTGCCGCTGTTGGCATCTTCCCTACTCCATCTTTCATCCCTTCTTACCTTCTTTCGCTTTTTGTCTGGCTTATCTGACTACGATCCAAAGATCAGGCTGCCTCTAGTCTACTAACTTCAGCTAGATTAAAGCTCTGATCTAAGCGGGGCTTACACGGCACCAGAAAAGGAAGCAAGAGTAGTTGCAAAGCTTGGCCTGTCTGTTCAGCAGGCTCTTTGTGAACAGAGGGAGGAGAAGCCTCTTTGGCAGGGATTTACCAGGCTACCTTCGGATTTCTCCCCAACCCCCTGCCAGAGTACCTTGCGGTCGTGCATTTCACAGAGCTCTGCGGGTCTACGAGAGGATAATTTCTTCCTCCCGACAATCCTGCTTGCTTGGGAAGCCTTTAAGCAGTTGAACATTAGAGCGGATCAAAGAGGAGGCAGGAGATCTTATTTACCAGCTAATTCTCTTTGACTCTTCCCATCCCCGGCTCAGCCCAACCCACTGGAAATCAGAGCATCTTCCCCGCTGCTGCAGGTTTTGGGGCGGGCTCACCAAGGTTCGGGTTTGTACCTGTCATCGTTCACTTCACAGAAAATGGTGGGAGCCTGATATTTCCCCTGATATTTCCCCTGATATTTCCCCTGATATTTCCCCTGCTATTTCAGCTGCACACTGAGACGTGGCAGGGAAGAAAACACAAGTTGATGAATGTGTTCTTAGCGTGTTACCTTGTGCCTGGATGGGGAGAGGAAAGAAAAGCTCCTGAAAATGCTGCTGGACTCTCAATGAATTAGGACAGTCGACAGCACGACAGTGTTCTGCCCTGTCAAAAATCTCCTTCACCTCGGCTGGCAAATCACACTGCAAGGAGGAAGAAATTGCTTTCCTGAGAGACTGCACTGCCTGAAGACAGACAAACAGACATCCATCCCCGCGCACTGACAGCGGCCGCACTCCTCTCTGTCGCTCACCAGGAACAATTACAGAGGATGCTCCCATGATAAGGTCCCTTTCACACGGCAGTCAGTGGTAAAAGGAGCCTGGCAGGGCTCATCTGGTCTGCGGACACTTGCAATCCCCCACGAGCAAGACTGTTAAGGTTGCCAGCAGTTTCTCATGGTTATCACCATTTCCTCCATTAACAGCGGGTCGGACACAAAGTGACAGGATTTATTTCATGCTTCGGTGGGTACCACAGCACATCCCAGGGCAGGGAAAGGCCGACAGATACGGGATCACCCCCATTTCCCCGAACACGGCCAATCTGGGAGGACACCGAGCACTGTCACACCCTCCTCGGGTTCCCAGACAGAGCTCCTGAAACACAAGGCAGCTGAAGAGCCCCAGAACTCGCTCTTGGTTAGCCAGCCAGACACCAAACCCCCCAAACAAACAGGAGGGTGACAATACTCCGAGCCCAGCTCCGGTAGGGTGCTCCCTCCACCTAGCAAGCGTGCGACGTGATCGACTGGAGTGCCAGATGGAGGTGTTTCCAGCAGGCTGGCGACAGCGACTCCTGCAAAGCAGCTCTGTTCACCTTGGCGCCAGCTCTCCAGCACCGTCTCCACTTCACCAGCTCCACGTCACCTGCTCTCGGTGACCCTGCTCTGGCAGGGGGGCTGGACTAGATGATCTCTCGAGGTCCCTTCCAACCCCTAACGCCCCGGGATTCTGTGACTCGCTTTGCCGCGCGGCCGTGGGCTGCAGGACCCAGCAGAGACCACGGCCCGTGCGGGAACCAAAGCTCTGCTCGCTGCCCTTCCCCGCGAGCCTTTGGAGCAGCACCCACACAACAGCATCCGCTCGGTGCTCCGGAGCCAGGGGCTAGAGCAACGGCTGGGGCTTGGTGGGAACGTGGGATCAAACGCAAGCCCCGAGCCATCGGCAGAGTGCACACGCTCTGCACTGAAGAGTTTAACTCAAATGTTCCGCACTTAAGTGCAAAAACTGCAGTTCCCTGCAAGGAGAGAACCCCCCCGCAGCGCTCGGCCGCCTTCCTGCCAGCCCCATGAGTCTCTTCTCTCTTTGCTGCGGGAGAAAACAGCCACCTTCGCTGCAGTGCACAGAGCCAGGGCCCCCGGGGACAGGCAAGGAGGATGAAACCTTCCTCTGCTGGAAAGGGCCACATCCTGCACATCCTGGGAGCTGCTCCAGACAGCTGGGCTCAGCACAGGCAGCAAGCGGGCTGTGCCCCAGCTCCTTCCCCTGCCTCTCCCAGCTCCTTCCCCTGCCTCTCTGGGTGAAAAGGCAGAGACGATGCTGCTGTGTTTGGGGCTGGGCTCAAAGGATGTTGACATTGATGCAATCAGGAGCCTTGTAGATAAAGAGAATTTAATATGAAGGAAACTACACATACACCTGTCAATGGACTTGAAGATTTGGGTGCTTGCTGTCACTCCCCACCATAACCAAGCCGGTAACGTGGTGCACGTGGAGCAGCACCGCAGGAAGGGCTCAAAATATGTGGTGAAAAAAGCAGATACCTTGGCCTCAAAACAGCAACGTTTTGATGGTGGGAAGATCCAAAGCCCGAGATGCCCAGCAGAAGAGCAGGCAGAGCAAGGCTGCGGTTCCACCAGCCAGGCCCAGACCGCGCTGCTGGGTCCCTGCTGCTTACACCACCAGCACCAGGCACTGAACCAGCAGGAACAGAACCCCTCACAAGCAGAAGGTGTGTGTGACAGTAGAGCTGTGGACCATGTCATCCTGGATCTGGAGCACCAACGGAGCAGAGAGGGGAGTGTGGGAGGCCAGCACCGCACCAGTGCCAGCCGCACCTTGAGCCCCTCCAGCTTTTGCCTCTGGCTTGAGAAAGACCCCACCAAGACACAAGGCAGGTGTTTATTGCTTCCTTTGATCTCAGCTGCTCCTCCTCCTTTGATTTTGCAGCGCTGACAACGTTTGCTGCACCCTGACAGAAATTCTGTGAATATTCAGTGCTGCCACAGTAATGAAGATATTAAATCTAGAAAAGTCTTGATGCCACAGCTCTAGCGAGTGATCATAGTCAGAGTGGATGCAACAGAGCCAGGAAAGTGCTGTGGGCACTGATGCTGCAGAAGATTTTCCTCGGGGCGAGGAAAACATTCAAGGTACCTTCTCAGATTGGGGCTTCACTTCTTAAATTATTTTGAGCTGTTTCAACACATGGATAGAAACTAAACCGATGACAACAGCACCATCTGCTCCAGCTACTGCCACGCCGCCGCGGCTGGCATCGCTCTCGCAGCCGCAGAAAGCCTGTCCCGGGGAAGAAGCCAAGTCAGGTGAGTCTTCCCAGGGAGCCCTGCTTTGCTTCTAGGAGATTCAAGCCCGCAGAGCTCCTGGCTGCAAAGATTGCCCAGGCAGAAGGGTGGCAGAGCAGAGGGGCTTCCAGTGCTGCCCCAAGAAGAGGGAGGGAATGGACAGCGATGCCCACCACCCCCAGCAGCAGCAACAAGCCCAGGGCAAGCGTCTCAGACACACATGGGCAGGATCAGGCATTACCAGTTTGCCTGGAAATCCACAGCAGTAGGGACATGGGTCTCTCTGTGCTTCTGGGACAAACCATCACCACACAGTGTGCCCACAGTGCTTGTTTCACCGAGCCACCGATACCCAAAGCGGGCACCAAACACCCTTGAGCTCCACAGCCTCCAGTTCTGGCATCCCAAAGATGACTGACAGCGCTGGAACGCGGCGGGACGACTCGTCGGGACAGTCTCTCTCTAAATACAGGGGAAGGAAAGAATCTCGACACACTGGTTTCTTACCTGGAAAGGAACGAACGAGCCAGATCTCACGAGCTTTCAGCAGGACTTGTCCTCAGCCCAGCAGTCACTGTGCCACAAGACAGAGCTCAGCGAAGGCAATTTTAGCTTCTGTCCCTGCTTTTCTGCGTTATTTTTGCTTTTCATGACTAAGAGACACTTCAGATGAGGTCAAAAGTCAGAGTGTGTTTCCTGAATGTCTTTTTTTTTTCCTTTTAAAGGCCAAAAGACACAAACAATAGGGCATTCATCAAGCATTTCTGCTGCGCTTACATCTCCCTTGTCATGTTGCATAACAGCAGAAAACCCACTCTTCCCTCCAAATCTTCACAGCAGTATTTATTAAAAACTAAAACCAGCTTTTTTAAATTAATTCTGCATCAGAAGGGGCAGTAAGAAGATAAACAGAGGGAAAAAAATCCTAATCTAGAGGAGCTCAAGAAAAAAAAACCCACCCAACCACATCATCAGGAGAGCAGAGCCTCGGGACGGGCGCATCGTTCGGCTCCTGACAGGGGGGACAGGGATGGGCCGTGCCAACCCCGCCAGCGAGCGATGGGCAGCGGGTGGGTGCCCAACTGGTGCCGAGCACTGGGAAGCTGCTGCCCGAGTCACAGGGAGAGTCTGTTCGAACCACGCTGAGGCAGGAGACGAACACGGCTTTTCGAGTAGGGATGGACAGCAAATAAAAACCTTCATGCCCGAAACACATCCCTCCTGAGCGCTGGGATGTCTCTCTCCAGCTGGTCTTTGCCCAGCTGGGGCCACTCGGGATGACAATCAGGTAGCAATCCGTCTCGCCTTGGTTCGAGTCCCCTCGAGCCGACGAGCACGTTTGCAACGAAAGCAGAGGCAGGCAGCGCGAGCAGCGACAGCCCACACGGGAACCCAGGCCATAAATTCAGCCCGAGAGCTGTAAAACCATCATGTCCCCTCCCAACCCACGGGCTGAAGGAGGAACCAGTTTAAATTAAAAAAAATATTTTAAAAACTCAGAATCCATGTGCATTTCATCCCCCCCCCGGGAATTAACTGGGAGCCCAGTTGGTGTCTGTCTTCTTCTCCACGGGGATGAAGGGTGGAAATCGTCCGAATTTAAGACTAAGCCAAGTCTAGGAATTCAGGCTCAAGCTTCTCCGGTACATTTGTTAAAAATAAATGAGGTGCAATCAGTCTCCTCGGGGATTTTATCCCCTTTCAGCTCTAAATGCAGCTCTGCTGTCACACGGATGACATGTATAAAAGGAGAGCCTGCTTCAGAGCCTTACTTCTTGCTTAAAATAATATCGCTCCCGCTCTCAGGTTACGGGGGACCCATTCACGGTCGGTAAGGTCACCGGCGCTCTCCACATCGCTAACCAAAGGCTGGAAGAAACGGGGCTGCTGGTGTTTCACCAGGGCCTCTTCTGCTGGCAGGGCATGAGCACAGAGACTACTGGAAGGGCTGGGACCACACCTCGAGCGCGGCGCTTTGCCGTTCCTTATCGCGGGAGGCAGAGAGCAGCGACTGCCCGCGGGAGCCGCTGGCTTCTGCTCTCGGGCCGAGCTGAGGCCACAGCAGAGCAAACCCCACCGCAGCCCCGCTGCTTCACCCGCTTTCACGCAGGGGAAGCGGCCCGAGGGTTTCTCTCTCCGCAGACCACAGGACTTGAGCGCTACGTGATCCCCGCTCCGCTCCAGAGCTCGCTTCACGCGTGCCAACGTCCCTCCAGAGCCACCCAAGTACGCCCAGCTCCCTCTTGCTGAAGAGGACCTCCTGGAATCCCAGCCAGGCCATTCCACGCTGGTTTGCCATCAGCACTGGTAAGGAGCTAGCCGCCTGCACGCAGACGCTGCCACCACCCCAGGACTGGATTCTGCCCTTCAAGAACCTGAGCACCATAAGACACTTTGATGTTGATGGAGCAAAGCAACCCATGGAGCCAAACCCCCTTCGTAAGGGGAGTACCTGAGCGAGAGTAACTAGAGGAAGGTGCTCTGGAGCTGAGCACAGACCTGAGACAGCCGTGACAATAAACCCTGTCATTAGGCACAACAAAAGCAGTGGCATTGATCGAGAGATTAAGCATTAGTAAGTGTCTTCACATTAAACTGGATTCATGACTCTCTCCCCCTCCCGCCTGATGGAACCTGGAGGAAGGAAGGAGCTGGCAACACGCAAACAGGGGAAAGGCAAAACGCACACAAAGTAGGCTACAAAACCAGACACTCAGGGTGCGGTGATGCCAGCTCAGCAGTGCTGCAGAGGAGAGACTCCCAGTGCTGGAAGCCCAGCACACGCTGCAGGGAGCTGAGCCCCATCTTGCTCTCAGCAGGACCAGTTGCCGAGCTCTCGCCCAAGGCAAGGGCCAGGAAGCAAGGGCTGCCCTGGCAAAGAGACTCCAATCCCAGGAGCTCTGCAGAACAACTTGCCAGGAAAGATTTAAAATGGACGGGGAAGAGGGACAGGGACAGGGACAGGAAAGACTGAGAGAGCAAAGGAGACCGGACAGCACGTGGTGCTTGGCTTTGGCAGGTGCCCAGGATGCACCCGCTGCTCAGGGTGAGGACAAAGGTGGGGAGCATCATGGCAGGATCCTTTCTCCAGGTCACAGCTGCCTTTTCCAGATCACCCACCCGCCGCTGCAATCCTCTCAAGGCTCCCCTTTGCAAGCCCCAGAGTCACTCCCTTCGTCACAGGACAGGTCCAGCACCCTCAGGTGAGTCCCAGCCTCCCTGCATCTCTTCTCTTGCTTCACACGCAGTGATGACAAGCCACACCACAGCCTGAGCAGCAGATCTTCAGCTGGACTTCTTACCCGCTTTCCTGTTAGCACCCAACAGCAACACTTATTACTCCTGCTTATACATGCCTGCCAGGCTTTCCATTATTGCAGCAGAAGATGCCAAGGGAAGAAAAGCAGGCTGTTTTCTGTCCAATTTGGAGCTGTCCGTTGTTAAAGGCTGCTTCTACGAAGCCCTCCAGCGAGCTCCAGGGCAGCGGCGTTTGTCAGGCTGATGAGGCAGGAGGTAAAACCACATACAAAGAAGTAACTTCAGAGGGCAGAATTTGCTTAGGGTGCAGCCTGCCCTTGAATTCAAAGTAAGTGGGAGCTGAAAGCGAACCACAAAAAGGCAGCTCTGACTTTGGACTCGATCCCAGAGCTGGGCTCACTTAACACCTGACGTCGGGACCACAAGCTACAGCTAGGGGCAGAGAGCACGTGAAACTCAGCTGTGTAACACAAGCACCCAAACCAGCCTCGGCGCAGGTCTCGCCTTTAACCGCTGAAGCAATTTAGCCCCAGCAACTCTTACCCCATCGCACCCAGGATCTGCAGTGGGAGGGTAATAAAATACTCAGCACCTGCACGGAGCAAGTCAGCGCTTTGTACCCGGTGGGTCAGCACTAGGAAAGGAACACGAGTCACATCTGCATCTCTGAGGTTTCCTTGCCTTCTGACCACACCAAAGCGAAGTCGGTTTTTGGATAAAAACTGGGTTTTTATCAAGAGGCTCCTCTTGCCAGCCTGCACTGGCACGTAGCTCCGACAGCTCACAAAAGCCTAGAGCTACAAAGCAACCTCCAGGAAGCTCATCCTGCTGGATCACCCCCTCTCTTGGGAATGGCTCCTCTGGCAGACACCTTCTGTCATCACTGGGTCCTCCAACTAACCGCACAAGGAACACGCTCACCCTGAGCCCTGCAAACCAGGGCAGGAACATTTGATCACCTAGAAGCCCAGTGTGGACAGGTTATTTCTGACACTATCACGGTGCTGATCACCTCTGCAAAGCCTCCTGCTGGACAGGGCCCGTGGAGAAGGCAACACGACCATATCCCCTCAGCACTCAGTTAGCTTTACTCGGTCTCTCTGGCCCACTTCTCGTCCCCTTCCCGCTCCCATCTTGCGGCACGGCAGCCTGGGGAGAGCTGGCATGGTGCCTGCGCTCACCACCCCATGCCCTTCACCCTCTGCCACAGGCTGCCCTGCTCCCTGGCCCTGTGAGGCCACGGCAGCCAGCCGAGATGAACACTGCTGGCCCATCACTTTGCTTCTTGCCTTGACTGTGACAGATCTGCTCTGCCCTCAGCTCAACCGAGAGCGTGCACAGCTGGCCAGATGTGTTCTCCACTCCAGGAAGCTCACATGAAGTGACATTTGAGAGAACGGAGCAGAGCTGCTTGTAAGCAAGACACACACACCTTTGTGGTAAGACCGAGCCAAGGCATCCAGGATCTAAAAGAAGCTTTGCTCAAATAAGAGGTGGAGTGGTTTTTAGGCAGGGAAGAATTTCACCGCTCTGCACAGCCTCCTGCTTCTCCAATTTCCATTTCCAAAGGACATCCCAGCGAACACTTCTTTCCAACGTATGGAAGACAGTTTATGTATCTCAAAAATGGAGAGGGCAGCACAAATGTGCACGCTGCTGAGCTGGACGTGTTCAAGGATCACTGGAGAAGCTTCTTTAGATTGTCTGAGCCATTTACAAACACTTTAAAGAATTCCATTCTGCACCAAGTGACTTGACACACTGATGAAACCCATCTGAAATTCCATCAGGCACTTCCAGGCAGACAGCCTGGGACAGGAGCTGATGGGGAGCCATGAAGTGAAATGAAGACAAGTGGCAGAGAGCCCAGCAGCTCTGCACCGTGGCGGGTTCAAAGTCACACACGCGCTATTCAAAACCATGAACACAAACCATGAACACAAGTGGTTTCATCTAAGTTCCGAAGCTCCTCCATGACCAGCAGAGTTTAACACAGTCACTCTTCCTACGGACTTGGATCATCTGTCCCTTAAGATTGAACTTCATCCTGCAATAACCCTCCCCAGCCTTGGACCTTCCCCGTGTGCCTTGGAGCATCACCACAGGCAGCTGAGCCACAGCTCCCCGGAGCAACTCACACACTGACCAGCCCAAGAGAGCAGCTCGGGGACAATCCACCTGCCTCCCCAGGACACCAACAGCGTGATCCTGTTGAAGCAGGGCACGAAGGCAAAGATGGACAGACAGTGACACCAGATCTGCTCGAGGAAGAGAGGTCAGGGTTCGTAGAGCGGAGAGACCGCAGGGATGGAAATAATTAACCCAACTGCAGCGATAATCCTTTTAGCTCACCAGAAGGTATCCCCCGGTGCTCCCTTTCCTTGGATATTCAGAGAAGAGACACTGGAGACAGGAGGCATGCCACACACGACTACCGCTTTCCTACCCGGGGAGCTTGGAAGGGAAAGGGAGGAATCAGTGGATTGAT
This sequence comes from Actenoides lindsayi, assembly GCA_025331215.1. Taxonomy (NCBI): domain Eukaryota; kingdom Metazoa; phylum Chordata; class Aves; order Coraciiformes; family Alcedinidae; genus Actenoides; species Actenoides lindsayi. The sequence goes on from WTSP01010932.1 coordinate 41,184, forward strand.
TCCAGAGGAGCACAAAGGGCTCATCAGACTCACAAGGAAAACCCACTCCGGTCTGAAGGCACAGACACATCTCCTCCAGGCTCCAGCGTAAACTGCATATGCTCTCCACGGGCACATTCAACAACAGCCCACACCCGGCAGATCTGGGTGTGAAGCGAAGCTCCAACGCGCAGATGGAGGAGATCCAGCCTGCTGCACGAAGAGACTCGGGGACTCGTTCAGTCCCTCACGGCAGAGCCGTGCCCGCCTTGAAAACCACACCAGGGGTTATCTACAGGGCCACAACTCTCTGCTACATCCACCACATCCTGGGGGGATCTGCACAGAGAGCTCAGGATTGAGGGTTGTCCACACAACAAAGCCAGGTGGGAGCAAGGCTGCCCAGAGCAGACCCTCCTCCTCCTCCTCCTCCTCCTCCTCCTCCTCCTGCGCATCTCCAAAGAGGAGCGGGGATCCAGGCAGGGGGCTGCACCTCTGGGGAGGCTGAGCCAGCCCGGTGCTCTGCGAGGTTCTGGCAGGGCTGCCTGTCACTGAACGGCCCCCTGACCTCTGCCCAGGAGCTGTTTGAGTGGGACCATCTCTGCACTGCTCTGCAAGGATCAACCACCCAGCTCAAGCTACCTCTGTAATTACCTCCTTTCTTTTCGGTCTCCACGGGCAGGCAGAGCCCTGTTGACAACCCGTGTGTCACAGCACCGCTCTATTGATGAGCACCCCAACTGCAAGGACAGACCCTCAGGGTGAGCTCCACACCCCTGCCAGCCCACCTCTGGATTCTGAACCCAGCAGTTAGGCAAGCAAAGCTCCTAAGGCAGAAAGCAGAGATCATGCTGGATGTGCAGAAACACGCAGCAAGCCAGCCCAGCTCTGACCGCTGTCCTGGTGCGAGAGCCCCTCAGAGCTGCAGTCTTCTCCCAGGGCATCAGCTGGTGCTTCTCTGAATAAGATGCTGAGTCTGGGGTTCCCTCTCCAAGGGGCTGTGGGGCAGGCACACAATGGAAACAATCTGCTCGGATTTTAACAGTCTCAGCTGTTCTCACAGAGCTGGAAGGGTCCATTTTGCTTCCGCAAGAAGGGGCTCATGGTGCTTTTTCACAGACCACCCAAGCCTGCAGACCTCAGAAGAAGCCGAACGCCCAGAGAGCGCAGCACCCAATCCCAATGTTCAGGGGCTTGCTGCTTTACCTGCCTGCAGAGCCACCACCCTCCTAGAGCTGTGCCACATCCCAGCAGCCCCAGAGACAGCCTGGACATGCCTCACACCCTCTCAGCATCACCCAAGCAAAGGACCCATGAGTTTGTCACGAGTCCAGGGTGCTGCTTCTAACTCTCACAGCCCAGCCCCATACCTACGTACAGTCTAGGAGGCAATAAGCCAACCTACTAGCCGACTGACCTCATCCACCAGCAGGCTAAGCAAACTGGAAAATACTGGGAGCTGGGTGGAAGCCAGAGCCCTGATTCTTTCTTGACTAATTCATCAAGTGTCAGGGCACTGCTACAGCTAAATTAGCAGCGCTCCTTCACAAGATGCCGAGACAACAACCAAACCTCCTCAGCACACTGGGCTGGCAAAACAGGCTTATTCTGCTCGAGACAAACGCAAATCTCCAGCTTTCTTCCAGCTTTTGAATAACATTCCTGTGGGGAAAAAAGAGAAGGGCCACTGTCAGCACCTCCCCTCAGACACTGCTTCATGGTCCAATTCTCAACGCTTCGCAAACCAAAAGGGATTTGTCTGAAAGCCTGGACACGGACACACCCCAGCACCGGCATCTCCAGCGGTACAGGCGCAGAGACACCCGGACGGGCAGAGCCGCTCCCGTCGTGCTGCTGTACGAGGCAGGACAACGTGCTACCCCCGTGCTGATGAACACAGGCTTTCAGAAGACATGGCAGAGACACCTTCTCAAAAGCACGGCTTTCCCCAGCCGTTTCGAACATCCCCGTGGTGCTGCAAAGCCCAACTTCCCCGGCAGGCTACGGACGTCACCACGGGGCAACATGCTCTGCTCCCCACTGCCAGGCAGCGAGAGCCCCTCGTACACGAGGAGCAAGGTGGGACCAAACACTTCCAAACCCCACGGCTGGCAAAACCCTGCAGGAAGACCATGATGCAACATGGATCAGTGAGCACGCAATGAAGAAACGTTCTTGGAAACAAAGCAGAGGAAGAAGGCAGAAGATGCAGAGGTGCCACCTGACTGGCATGCCACGAGCGTCCCAAGGCACACCGGGCTCTGCCCCGCTGCAGAAAGAGCAGCTGCAGTGTCACACTTCCCTCATTTTTATCCCACGAGGACTGCTCTCCTGGCCGGGGGAGAGGAGGCTTTCAGGAAGGAGAAGAGAAAGCTGCAGCACTCCTGGTCCAGGACAGATAAATGTGTTTACTTGGTCCTGCAGTTTATTAAGCACAGAGGGAACGGGAGAGTTTGAATGACAGTTTGGAAGCAGAGGGCTGCAGGGAGATATGGAGGAGCTGATGCAGGGTGAGGAAGACTCAGTTAGAAGCCTGACCCATAAATACTTAACAGAGTACTTGAAAAGGGCGAGTAATGAAGGCAGGAGAGACACAAACCCATACTGCTGCTCTTGTCACCTGAAGGGACCGGACCCATCTCTTCTCCACAGGGCACACAGAGGTCCTGGCACTTCTGTCCTCATCTCAGCTAATCCCCACTGATGAAGGATAAATGTCCATATCTTATCTGTGGTGCCACCTGCCCCTTCCAGAGCAGCTAACAGCCTCGTCCTCCCAGGCAGAGACCACAACGGCTTGGTGTGCCTCGTGCTCACGTCAGACAGGACCTTGGCAACAGGTTCACCTGCGAGCTGCAGACCAGCAGCGAGCTGTTCCAGAGCAGGGCTGAACAAAGGGTCCTCTCTGAGAGAGGCACAGAATCCTCATTTAAAGGATTCCAATGATGACAACCATGCCTCACACTTTCACTCATTAGAACAGGCAGAGCTGGTTTAGTTCCAGTTTCTCAAGGGTCAATTTCCGGCCATTTTGCTGTGCAAGATGAAGAGGGATGTAAAAGCCGTGGAGATGTGGTGCTGAGGGACATGGTTTAGTGGAGACCCGGCAGTGCTGGGGGAATGGTTGGACTTGATGATCTTAAAGGTCTCTTCCAACCAAAATGATTCTAGGATGACAGACCCACAGCACTGGACACCTCCATGCACACACAAACCTTTTAAACCGGAGCTCACCAGCTCTTTCATTTTAAGCTCTAGGTATTCAAGACTCAACTACCCTGAGATCCTCTCATGCTGCAGTCAAGCCTTATGGAGGATGGAGACCCGAGAAACCAACCTGGGGGACAAGCATCACATTTCCCCCGAGCTGGGTCTCAAAAAACAAACACTTCATTCCTGAGCCATGAACAGCAGCCTTCATTTCCCAGGGCATTCAGCAGCATGAGGTACCTCTGCTCACACCGGGGAAACTCAGCACAGCCACACACCTCCTCCCAAACACCATTACCTACAGAAAAAATTAGACAACTGCATTGAATGCTTCCATCGGGCGTGAATTATCTGCCTGGAAAAGCTCTGTGCACTACAGGTAAGTCAGCCAGCACCTTGTTTTCCTCCTTAAGCTGCACATCTTGGGGTAAAAAATCCCAAGCACTTTGCATATCAAGAGGGAGCAAAGTGTAAGTGGCTTAGACCATTTCTAGAGAGAATGAGATTTCAATTCTCCTTCTCTTGAGCAGCCTGAGAACACCCAACTGAGACCTGTTCTGATTGACCACCTTAAGGAAAAAAAAAAAAAAAAAGAAAGAAAGAAAAATTGAACTGCAGAAGGAAAACCATTAAACACTCCAGATCTGAGGCACTGGCACAATGGCAAAACCCCTGCATCGGATGTAAGAGGGCAGCCATTGCTCGATAGAACCAAATAACGACTCTCGGGACTGAATTCTGCTCCACTCATTCGGACACGCGTGAGACATCTGCCCAGATCCAGGCAGCTGAAGGCAGGGGCAGCTCAGGAGTACGCTGCATGCAAATCGCTGAAGCGACAGCTTAGCTCATCATCTCAGCCGCTCCTTCCAGCGAGCCCGTTTCTAGGCAAGACCAGCCTCTCGCTGCAAATGGAGCTGCACCTTGCGTGGTGGTACCACCAGCAAATGGATGGAGAAACTCCCTTTAAAGTGATGGTAGCCACTGCCTGCCAGCGAACGCCACGACTGCATCTCTAGCTGTTAAAAAAAATGTATATAATAATAAAATCATCTTTCCTAACCAAATCCTCCCTTGTGCTAACGTGGCAGGCAGGGATGCAGGCAGAAATCTCCATCCCTCACCTGAAGTGAGCTGTTTCTGCTCCTCCTTTTGGGTTTAATCGCCCCGATCTGGAAGGGCAGGTGGAGCGCGCAGCGTGCCTGGAAACACCTGGCAAGAAAACTTCCATTTTCACGCCTCCGAAGTTACGACTTAAAACAAAGGAACACCCGGCAGCGAAAGGCAAAAATCAAACCCCAGCAAGGGGGGCAGCCCCACGCCCCGCCTGATGCAGTTTTAGGACGAGAAAGAAGAGGCGGCACAGAAAAAGGCCGATGAAAGGGACAAGGGGGCAATTTCATCACGACTTGGGGACAACAGTGAGATGCGAGGCACGTCCAGGGACCAGTTCGCACCAGGCAGCACCACCCCAGCCCCAAACCCACGGGGCTGGACACCAGTATCCCCAGCCCGACCAGGAAACACGCGGGCTTTGGGAGCGCGGGAACCCACCCTGGGCGCTGTCAACATTAAATATCACAACCCCCTGGCCGGGCATCCGGGGGATGCAACAAAGCCAACTCCAGGGGCACCGTGACCTCAATAGCGCTCGCAGCCCCCAAATTTCAGCCTGGGCGTGGACAGCTCCATCTTCCGAAAGGCCTTTTTCTCGCGGTTTTCTATCATCGATTCATTTCTGCTTTAATTCCCGCTAACCCCCAAACCCCCCTCCCTCCGAGATGCAGAAGATGGCACCGCGCCGGGGCGGGAAGACGCTGCCCCCCCCCCCCCCCCCCCCCCCTCCTGCCGCAGCCCCGCCGTGCACAGCCCCCGGCCCCAC